>JALPQI010006440.1:0-24533 GCA_025490895.1 Thaumatotibia leucotreta
GATTCTATCCTATAAATACTTCAATATATGTCCTTGACTAATTTTCTATACTTTCCATACTACTTACTTTCTACAACTACACATTATATTTGGTGAAACTTCAATAAATGAAACAATGCTGTTGGTAATGCTTATAATTACAATATGATGTGTGTGTTATACATAGAATGCTGTTTGTATGTATTGCATTGTTTTACTTGAACCTTGAGTGTGTGAAAAGATTATTTTTATGCTTATGGCATGAAATGTTTGTTTTCTACTCTTTTGCATTCAGTTTGTGCATACTGACCCATACCTGAGCTATCAATAAAAGTGTAATTTATGTTTTATTTTCCTCTTTTGCTTACATACTGATTTTGTTGAAATTTGGCTATTGGTCACAGCGGGACAAAGCACTATGTATTTCTTGGTATTCTATTACCTTTGTCATGCCTTTGGATAACTTAACATGGGATAATTAGACACTTAAATTCATTGCAAAGGCTTGCCTTATATCTTTGCCTTCTCTCACATCCTGATCATACATTCATACTTCAAACTCACTGCCTTACTGAAATTTATAGCTAAGTAAATCACGTGATTTCACATCATACGTTCTATTCTGTCTGGATTCGAACCAGCTATCTGAACTAATAGACTTTAGATTCTAAACATTTGAATTCATTAGCACAATAAATAATCCTAGCTTGATTTAATTTACCTTTTATGTTTGATGTAAGTAAGCATCTACAGACTACCTATATAAGCTATTGCCTTTCTCTGAGCTGAATTTAGCAAATATGTAATATTTTATGTAAGAACCCGCTCATTTATCTAGCTTAGCTTCAAGGAATTATATGATTGCACAAAATTACCTAAGTACATAGCTAAAATGTAATACTTTTGCTGTATTAAAAGTGTAGTCAAACGACCAGCCTAGACCTACTTGAAGAATATGTAAGTACATTATGCACCTAAAAATTCCTAGTTTCCTAGTATTCAAGGTTCACATTATTTTGATTACTTTAGGCGACACGACAAATGACTGGGGCATACCTATCTATACCTACATCATACTGTCAGATGTGACACGTTAGTCACGTGACCTGCCCCTAGCAGTCTTGCGCGCGAAATCGTACTGAAAACGTGATAACAAAGATGCGCGTGAGTTATCTCTTGTTAGTGTGTTTTAAGTTACCTATTACCTAAATAGAAGTAAACAATCGTGATTGTGTACATTATAAGCGTGAGATTTTACTAAATTATTGTGAAGCGTGACATAACCTAACGTGAAACTGTGCAAATATGTAATAACTTTTCTCGTTCGATATTTAACTAAAAGTGACTTTATTTATTATGATAAAAGTGACAACATGTAAATAAACAACCAGTGATACATAAAGATGACGACAAGTGTTCAAATTGTTGTGAATGTTATGTGCAATGAGTCTCTGCCATTTTGTTTTTCCGCACTTGACAGGTTAGTTTAGAAAATCATATTTTAAATTACATAAAATTGGAAATATAAACTTTAATAATTGTATCAGCAATGAAAAACCGGTTCCAGAACCGCGCATCAAATGAATCAACGCTACACACAAATGTCAAACTGTCATACCTATTAGAACTAGATGACGTTTCTTATCAGTGATATGACTGATAAGATATCACGATGCCCCCCCGACTTTTGAACTACGAACTAACTTTGAAACTAAATACAAATAAGTTTAATAACAAAAGAAAAGTAATTAATCCGTACAAAGCTCCACAATTCTGTATTGCATCCGTTTTCACGTCAACAATTGTAGCAGGAAAGTCAAACTGGAAACTAATGATGAATCGACACATACATATCCTGGTCCTAGGCAGCAATTGTAACGAACCGCCCCTCTTAATAACCCCTCTCTTATAAATATTACTAAAACTACTTAGTCGACTCTCCTGCTTTTTAAGTTTTGGCCATGATGAAGTGTGATCGTCTAGAGATTGATGGAGGACCCTAACATTGTCTTGTAGTAACCTAGAGTCTTTGACAATAACAGAATATGTGGAGCTTGTGGAGATAAATAATAATGCCTAAACTAAAGAATAAAGAAGTATATTATTTGCAAAAGTTAAAACAAGATTAATAATAGTTCAAACAGTCACATTATGATAAACATTTTTAATGTAAAGAAGTATTATTTATAGTAGATGGCATAGCAAAACATAATTAATCAATTAGGAAAACAATTAGTAACTTAAAGTATAAATTTATAATGTAATTCACTAATATTATAGTAGCACCACCTGCGGACAGAGATAGGCAAACATGAGGATTTAAAATATAAATATTTAGTATATATGGTTAAAAAAAACAATAATAAATAATTATTGTTTTTTTTTCCTAATCCACTACCAGCTATTTCTTGTCGCGGCTAACTTGTGATAGTCCATTCCTTTGCTTTTCTACCAGAGTTTCAAAGGAATTTAAATATAATTTTACAACAAATGTACTCTTAAGTACAGAGTTAATATAATAAAATAGAACAATGGAAGATTTTCCATATCCCTAGTCTACGTTCATATGAATTCTTAAAAGAACTCACGTTTAGGTGTACATGTGATAGTGTTACTTCATCATGTACGAACTATCATCAAGCAGGATGTGGTCTGCGACCCTAGGCTAACCTAACAGACGCTACCAGCATTTCGGAAAGCCTATTCCAAGCGAGAAGAAATGCCAAGAAACTCGCTTGTACTGAGATTTCAGCTCAACTACCTTCAACAGTCATTATTTATATAGAGTAGAAGGAGTACTGTAACGGCCTTAGCCTATCCATTACTACCAATGTCATTTAGAATTCCAGATTTTAAAATCTATATGCATAAGAAGTACTGTTATGTATGCATACTACATGCAGCTTCTATCAGTCTACTATGCTTGACAGGTGTTTGTATTTTTCTAGCTGTCTACTTTTTGATATTCATTCCTTTAATATATATATTGCTGTCAAGATGTATTTTTACTAATATTCCTGATAATAGCCCCATATTTCACATTGGCGACGAGATGAACTCACGTTAAGTTATTCCCGATGTAATATAATTGCATAAGGTGTACATACTGCGTCGGTTTTAATAGTGCGGCGTGTGGTGTTGTGTGGGCACGATGGCGGTCGGGAAGATTGAAGCTTTCGACGCGAATACAGATAAGTGGTCGTCATACGTGGACCGCCTTGAACAATATTTTATTCTGAATAATATAAATGAAACTAGGAAAGTAGCTACACTAATTACATTTATTGGCGGCCCTACATATGAACTGTTAGCGACGCTTTGTGCACCAAAGAAACCACACGAATTGAGATATGACGACATCAATAACATTATGTTAGAACATCTCCAACCGACGCCTAGTATATTAGCAGAGAGGTACAAGTTTCGACAAAGAACGCAATCTAAAAACGAATCTATATCGGACTATGTGGCGGCTTTGAGGAAATTAGCTAGAACGTGCGACTTCAAGACGGCCTTAGACGAAAATTTAAGGGATCAACTTGTCTGTGGCATGTTTAATGAAATGAGCAGACAGAGGCTTTTTGCGGAAGATAATATAAGCTTCACAAAAGCTTACCAACTGGCTCACGCCTTAGAAGCGGCAGAGGCGAACGCGGCGGCAGTGAACAACGGCAAGCGGTCGAGCGACGACGGCGCCGAGGCGTGTCATGCTGTCACGAGCGAGACTCATCGCGGCGGTGGACGACGCGCGCTGGTGACGAGCGGCGAGCGAAGATTCGAGCGAGATGGCGCAGCTGGCGGGAGCGGCGCGCCGGGCGCAGCGAGGAGTGCGGGCACGGGCCAGCGGCGCACGGGCCGCGCCGGCGGAGCGGCGGCTGGAGGACCGAGGCGCTCGACTTGTGGGGCTTGCGGCGGACAACATGATGCAGCTAAATGCAAATTTCGCGTATACGTGTGTCGCGTATGCAATCAAGAAGGCCACCTTAAAAGAATGTGCCCTAAACATGGCGCGGGCGGCGCGAGTTACGTGGATGGCAATTACGTTAAAGAAGTAAAGGACTCCGATACCGACGATAGTGTCGAGGTAATTAATTCAATTTATAACATAAGTCGCTCTAAAGACTACAAACCGTATACCTTAACATTACTTGTTGATAATAAAGAGTTGGAAATGGAGATTGACACAGGTACCCGTATATCGTGTATTAGTTTAGATTGCTATTATAAAATGTTCAGGCACTGTGATTTAATAAATTCAAATTTGTCGTTACGTTATTATACAGGTCCGACCGTAACGATTGTAGGCAAAATAAAGCCCGTCGTTAAATATAAAGATAAGGAACGGGAATTTAGTTTGTATGTCGTGAAAGCGGGGAGGACATCATTAATCGGTCGCGAGTGGTTAGAGGAACTGGGTATTATAGATCGGGCCAGTTTTCAGTGTAACAGTATAGTCACGGGAGGTAAATTTGATTTGAACTCGTTCAGTTCCAGATACGCTCAGGTTTTTGAAGACGGGCTGGGGTGCTACACGGGCCCGCCGGTGGGGTTCCGGCTGCGAGACGGCGCGACGCCCGTGTTCCTGCGCGCGCGCCCGCTGGCGTTCGCGCTGCGCGAGCCGGTCGACCGCGCGCTGGACCAGCTGGTGAGTGACGGCATCATCACCCCTGTCGACTGTTCGGATTGGGCCACACCAATTGTACCAGTAGTCAAGTCAGACGGTTCGATTCGTATCTGTGCTGATTACAAGCTGACGCTCAATAAATGGCTAGAGGTAGACAGGTATCCTCTGCCTAGAATAGACGATTTGTTAGTAAAGCTGAATGGCGGGGACAAATTTTCGAAAATCGATTTGAGTCAGGCTTATGCACAATTTCCGTTGGACGATACCAAGAAATTTACCACAATTAATACACATAAAGGCTTATTTCAGTACAATCGCCTTGTATATGGTCTCGCATCGAGCCCTGGTATCTTCCAACGCAAGCTAGAGCAAATGTTTGCCGACTTACCCACGGTTGGGGTATACTTAGATGATGTGATAATAACGGCAAAAAATGATGACGAACATTTAAACATACTTTGTCAGGTTTTTGACAGATTGCTAAAGTACGGTCTAAAAATAAAAAAAGAGAAATGCACCTTTTTCGCAGAATCTGTCACATATTTAGGTTTTGTCATATCAAGAGAAGGAGTATCGGCATGTGCAAGTAAAGTTGAGGTTATCAATAAGATGTCTAGGCCAGAAAATGTTTCAGAGCTACGCTCGTTTCTTGGAATGATAATGTATTACGCAAAATTTGTCAACAATTTGAGCACGATTTTGTCACCTATGTATGAGTTACTAAAAAAGGGCGTTAAGTTTGTGTGGAGTAAAGATTGTCAGGCCGCATTTGAGAAAATTAAGAAGATGTTACAATCAAGTGAGGTGCTAGCGCACTACTCGCACGAGCTGCCGCTGGTGCTGACGACGGACGCGAGCAGCACGGGCGTGGCCGCCGTCATCGCGCACCGCACGCCGGCGGGCGAGCGCCCGGTCGCGTATGCGAGTCGAGTGCTCAACTCTGCTGAGAAACACTACTCGCAGATCGAGAAAGAGGCACTTGCGATCATATACGGAGTTCAAAAATTTCACCAGTACTTATATGGTAGGAAATTTTTATTAAAGACAGACCACAAACCGCTTGTTACGATTTTTGGAGGCAAAGCCGGAATACCGACTATGGCAGCGAGCAGACTGCAGAGATGGGCCGTGATCATGTCTGCGTATAATTTTGACATAGAATATGTGCGGAGCGAACAGAATGCAGCGGACGCCTTGTCGCGATTGATTACCGGGCCCGATAGAACGGTACGATCGGAGGTAACTTACCTCAATTACGTTCAAAACTTTTTACCGATAACGAGTACGGACATTAAAAAAGCGACGGACAAAGATCCGATTCTAGTAAAGGTTATGATGTATATTGTTTCAGGATGGCCTACTTATTGTGACGATGAGAATCTTAAACCATTTTTTATTCGAAGAAACGAGCTGTACATAGAGGCCGGGTGTATACTGTGGGGATACAGGGTGATAGTGCCGGCTGTTTTTCGCAATAAAATTTTACAGGAGCTCCACGTTGGACATGTCGGCATGGTGAAAATGAAGAGCACGGCCCGCAGCTACGTGTGGTGGCCCGGCATCGACGCGGACGTGGAGCGCGCGTGCCGCGAGTGCGCCACGTGCGTGGCAGAGAGCAGCGCGCCGCCGCGGGCGCCGCCCAAGCCGTGGCCGTATATTTCAGAACCATGGACGCGTCTACATGTGGATTTCTTAGGTCCTATTGAAAATAATTCGTTTTTCGTTATTGTAGACTCGACGACGAAATGGATAGAAATTTTTCGAATGTCGAAAACAACTACGTCATCGGTAATTAAGGTTTTATGCGAAACATTTTCTAGATTCGGTTTGCCTAGGTCGATTGTTTCCGATAACGGCCCTCAATTTTGTAGCGCACAATATGATCAATTCTTGCAATCAAACGGCATTGAAAAAATACTAACGCCGACATACCATCCCGCGTCCAACGGCGCCGCCGAAAACGCTGTTAAGCTCTGTAAAAAAGCTATCAAGAAAGCGAAGCGGGAGGGAATCGATATAGACTTAGCCTTACAAGCATATTTGATGACGCATAGGAACACAATTCATGGCACCACGGGCGATTCTCCTGCACTGTTACTGCAAAAACGTAGACTGCGCTGCCGGTTAGATTTACTACGAGGAGGAGAAGAGAGGGAGCGTAGAGTGGAGCGCACGCAAGAGCGACAAGTTCGTGCGGCTGGAGGTCGCGAACGCCAATTTCAAGTTGGAGACCTGGTGCACATGCGGGAGCAGACCAATCCGGATAGGTGGGTAAAGGGAACAATAAGAGAAGTAATAGGTTCCAGGAATTACATGGTAGAAAGGACGGATGGTACGCTATCTAAAAAACACATTGACCAAATAAAAAACAATGGTACAATTGGTACGTTAGACCATGGTAATGATAGTCGGTTGGTGTGGCCCGGTTGGGATACGTCTGGTGATGATGTGGCTGGTCCAGCGGAGGCGGCAGGCGCGAGTGTGGCGGCCGCGCAGGAGCCCGGGCCCGCGCCGGTCGCTGCTGCACAAGCAGCACCGTTGCCGGGGGCCCAGGCGCCTACTAGCCGGTATGGTAGAGTGTTAAACCGAGTTAGACACTTTCCCTTGCCCGAAATCGATTAAGTTGTTTGTTGTGTTAGCATAAGGTCTAGTTGTTAATTTTGTAGTTATAGTGTTATAGTTTTTGGTTAGATTAAGAAGCTTGTTTAAAATTAGCAAGAGGGTGTTATGTATGCATACTACATGCAGCTTCTATCAGTCTACTATGCTTGACAGGTGTTTGTATTTTTCTAGCTGTCTACTTTTTGATATTCATTCCTTTAATATATATATTGCTGTCAAGATGTATTTTTACTAATATTCCTGATAATAGCCCCATATTTCACAAGTACCACATTCAAAGTATAGTGGTTACCAACTTCTGATCTTATGTTACATTCGATCAGTGCTAGATCCAATCGGTTTTCCAAATAATTCACCAGATCCTGTAATGGATTACAGATTATTTATATTTTAGCATTTATTGTATTCAGTAAGTTGAACTCAAATTAGATTTAAAAAGTTGATATACTAATTTTAAAGCATAGGTAATCCATAATAATGGATTCCTTAAGATTTGTATATTTAAATACAAAGAGCCCTCACTTAGGGTAAACTTTAGATAAGTATGTAAGTATAGATAGATATTTGGTCTTGATTACTAATAAGTAACATAGGTTTTATTGTATAATATGAAAGCAAAGACTAAATTACTTCATAGCCTCTTTTGTGCTGTAAATAGTAATTTATTTTATACTATATCAATATGTATGAAGGTTTAGATTTGGATACAAATATATATTATAAATGCAGTAGGTAGTCTTGAGTATATTAAATACTTGATTATTATACTGTACCTTTATATGAATAGTATTTATAAAGATGGAAAAGATATTAATGGTATTTCAACTACATATTAAAATGGTTTTCATGTGTTCAACCTAGATTACTAGATTAGGTAATTGGAACTTTATTTCAAAACAAAGCAGCTGCTCTGAAAATTATGCATGCACACAAAATAGGTAATTTACACAATGAAATCCCATAAAGATGATGGTATAAATTCTTCTAAATGGTAGGTTCAGGTTACTGAGATCATATTTCCTTGATGGAAAAGCAGCACACTGCTCTGTGCACTATGCGCACTACAGACAGACATTTATCACAGAATAATGATTGAAATTTCGTAGCACCAAGATATCTCTCAACATTAATCTCTGCTTGTTAGTAGATCTCCGATCAATATACTATCAATATGCAACCCTTTGACGGGCGGGACAACAGAGTTGGTCCGAAGGCCTATAGTCAAGATCTCGCTACGACAAACAAAATTAAACACTTACCAGTTACTTCGAGCTCACTGTTTAATCAAATTCTTTGTCATCTGACTTAACTTTAATACACTAAAACTTTCCTACAACTTTAACAAATAGATACTAAGACAACACAGTTCCTGAAATCGCCTTGACTGCTTTGTTATCACCGTTCGGTATCCACAGTCAACGTTTTACATAGAGGGTTAGTAAATACACAAAACAAATACATAAAAGTGACCTCGAATGCAAATGCAATCTACTCTAGGTGTTGTTAGTAACCCAAATATCTCCTAGATTATTCTTTCCCATTGTTTTATATTTATGCAACATAGGTACGTTAACCGGAAGAAACGGGCGAATTTAAATATGAAACTCACTATTTATCCCCAAGACTAGGTGTATTTTATGTAGGTAATTACTGTAAAGTTAACACTCAATAAGATAATAATCAAATTCTCACCAAACCGAAGGTATTTGCATCTTACTATACATTTTCGTCCACCACGTGACCCTCTTGCAGAGCGACCGTACCTTCTCCATCTCAGCCAGAAAATCCCCCTCTTTGCAAAAAATGGCGTCTATTTATAGGGTTTTCGAACTGCCTAAAATGTATCACTAAAATTCCCGAACCAAGTAAAACGTTGTTACTATTTAATATCGACCTTATTTTCTACAACTTAAAGTTTACTTTCTCTTGACTCTAGGTTTGACTTAGAATCTCTTTATTTCTCTATGATATTTCGGCCATGTTTCTAGGATTTTGCACACGTCACTAGCATCGTCCTTTTTAGGTTTTAATAATTTCGTACTGATGTTTGATTAATGGATTATATTTCGAATATACTTTTTAGTTCGAATATTTATTTTAATTGTTAGTATTTTATAGTACGAGTCCGACTAGACCCACTATCGCGTATTTCAATTGCCGAATTGAACGGAAATGAATTCAATGAAGTACTTCGTTGACTATTTACGAACGTTTAATATCTTAATATTCGCCAATTGCGTCGGTTTACTATGGATACATATATAAAAAATATAAATATAATTATGGAATATATGTAGCAGTTCAAACGGACTGTTACACCTAGAGCCGTCGGGTTTTATGCAAAAATATTCCTCTTTAAGTTATTAATAACATACGTGAATTACAAAAAAACGGACCAGTAGTTTATGAAATATTTAAAAAAATAAAAACAACTTTAAAGTGACATTACACGAAAACTGTCAAATATTTTGACATAAGATTTGGCAGAATACTAACTAGCATTGTGACCAATACGTAGGATATATTAAGTAACCAAAAACGTCAGGGGCATTTTTTGTTCCCTTACACGGCTAACCCCTTACCATACAATTTTTTTTTGTGCCAACTATAATTAAATGGCGGCCATTTTAAAATTTCAAACAGACGAAAACGGGCGCACGTGATATTTCTGAAATTATACGTTTGTTATCGGTCCTATCCTTGCAAAAAAAATCTCGTTAGAGAGCTCATTAGATAAGCAAGCTAATTAAGCTAATCATTTGACTCAATTATTAGAAACAAAAAGGCAAAAATTTTTTTTTTTTTTAAATAGTAAAAAATTCATCTTAATTTTTCTTTTAATTTAATTTTGCATAAAAAATAGGTCGTTAAGATAGGTTTTTGGTGTTGTTATTTGCTAGTACAGGATGTTAGCTAAAACACAACACCATAATTAACTATACCTTAAGTACTTTAGGAATTAGAAGTGCTCAAACATGCACTGGATGGATGGAAGGCAGCCACTTCACTAGTCAGTACACTGCTGACATTCATTTGTTTATGGATTTTGCATCGGGAACGCTAAATGCAGCTGTTTTGGTGTATGTTTGAGCACTTGTAATTCCTAAAGTACTTAAGGTATAACTGTAATTATGGTGTTATTTTTTAGCTAACATACTGTACTAATAAATAACAACACCAAAAACCTATCTTAACGACCTAGTTTTCATGCAAAATTAAATTAATTGAAAAATTAAGGTAATTTTTTTACTATTTTTAATTTAAAAAAAAATTTTTAGCCTTGTTGTTCAAATAGTTGAGTCAAATGATTAGCTTAATTAGTTTGCTTATCTAATGAGCTCTGTAACGAGATTTTTTTGCAGGGATAGGACCGATAACAAACGTATAATTCCAGAAATATCACGTGCGCCCGTATTCGTCTGTTTGGAATTTTTAAATGGCCGCCATTTAATTATCGTTGGCACAAAAAAAAATTTGCATGGTAATTTATCGATAAAATTGATTGTAGTTTAAGCCCTTAAAAGCTCCGACACCGCTAACCAAACACCCTGTATATATCGACGCTGGAAAGCAAACACGTAGTAACCAACACAAGGTCAAAAATTTTTTTATTGCACTTTCGGAATCTTCGATTTTTTCCGCGTCGATTGGTACCATCCGCGTGCCGATATGATGAAAAACAAGGAAATTAGGAACTACAAGTTTTCCCATTTTTCTTGAAATGTATTCTCCAAACACGTAGTAAGTAGCAAAAAAACCTCTGTTATTTAAATCAAAGCATTTACAGCACTTAAAACCGCCCGTTGTTCTGACGACGATGCTGGTTACTACGTGTTTGCCGCTCATAGATTTGAAAGTCTTGCAGTTACCCCATTTGGCAGGAAATAATATTTTGGCTAGCAGTATCAAATTAGAGAATCTTGTCTTTTACTGCATTTACAAGGATCACGTAAAGCTAGCTACTTAATAATTACTTCACTTTTGTAGGGTGTAGGGGCTTAGATTCGCGCGCCTTAAAACGTTTTAACGTGGCAGTCGCCGCCATTGCGCTTACGCTTACGACGTCACTCAGTGCGGTCCGCGGAGCGAAAGTGAGTCGAAGTGTTTGGAATTTTGAAACATTATAACGAGAATTTTGCCTAAAGTGATTACTGATTAAAATAAAAAAATTAAAACGGATAAACGCACGTATATTCATTAAAAACTTCATTCCGACATTTCGAACACTTTATAGGGGTTCGTGGTCTGCGGGCGACTGACAATCGAGGAAATTTGATAGATCTACTTACATCAAAATAAGAATGATAAGTACAAAACTACCCACAAAGAATATACTAAACCACAGACATTTTAAGGGATGTAGATATTACAAATATTGCAAATGAAGTTAGTTATTCATTATAAGAATTTTCAAAATAAAGACAAAAACAAAATAAATAATCTACGCCGGTTCTATCCCTACACCTCTGACCTGAGAAGAAATCCCTTCTTTTGTATGATTGTATTGTTAGGAAGGTATCCCAATTTTGGGACCGACAAGAAACTCAGCGGGACACATCTATTAAAAAAACATTTGTAGTACTTCTTAAGATCCACATGCACTAAACCGAAACATACCTACATATTATTTACATACATACGTATTTTTTATTTGTAAAAATTGCCTGTACTAAAAAGCTCAACACCGTCGTACCCATTAGTCTCACGGTCTATGCGAGCCTGTCTGCTCCTTTATTAGATGAACTATAGGATAGGATCCCAAGCTGGTGATAGTGATAAGCTTGTTTCTATCCTATTAAAATTTGAATATTTCATTATCACAATGACCTCACGCAACATTCTAGGAATGGATTTCTTCTCCTTAGCGAGAACCAAAGCCTTACTGCAAATGTTTTTTGAAAAGATTTGTCCCCCTGAGTTTCTAGCCGGTCTCAAAATTGGGGTAGGTACCCCAGGTAGGAAGGTTCCTAACAATACAATCATACAAAGGAAGGACAGAGGCGTAGGGATAGAACCGGCGTAGATTATTTATTTTGTTTCTTGTCTTCATTTTGAAAATACACGTAATGGTATCCTGTGTTTTCGTCGAAAATTGTATTGCCGAATTTCATTTCCCAACCAACTTTTCGCAGAAGTGTCATTCGGCCGAATAACTTTTGGCAACTAATTATTTCGCAACCATTCCATTTCCCAACCCCATAGTTGGGAAATGAGAATTACCCACTAGTTGGGTTCGGTTAGGTTGGATTATGTAAAGTTGGGAAATGAAATTCACTAACAAATGACACTTCTGCGAAAAGTTGGTTGGGAAGTGATTCGGCAATAAAATATTCGGCGAAAAGGCAGAGAACCACTTGTAATGAATAACTAGCTTAATTTGCATTTTAGTATGTTGTTGGTGGATGTACATCCACCCTTAAAATATAATATTGTCTGTGGTTAAGTAAATTTTTCTTTGTGGGTAGTTTTTGTACTTATCTTTCTTATTTTGTTTGTTCGAAACATCGGGATGAAGTTCAATTTAATGAATATACTATCCGTTTCTATACTTTTATTTCATGAGCAATCATCTCAGTAACCGAAGAAAATATTAAAGTGATTAATTTTATTAACAATGTTAGTTTTTTATTTTTTTTATTTGGACGTATTCAAAGTAGGCTTTTCTTTTGTTAGTATAGGTATATTATACAAAGTTAACGTTGTGTTTATATTATAATAATTAACTACATGATTATTAATGAAGATAACTGATACTGCAGATATAGACTGAGCAAAAGTAGTAAAAAGATAGAATGACATACTTTTCTAGTCGTTTCTTCTGTCCAGCGTGGACGTTTCTTTATTATTTAATAGGATCTCATTATGTTTTCTATATGTAGGAACCAAGTTCATATTGCGTTTATATTATTATAAATATTATAATAATTTATCTTCATGGTTATGAATAAATGATTCATACTTTAGATACAAGATAAACAACTAAAAAATGTTATCAGTCTCAAACGTGCTAGATAGAAGTACTTATAGATTTTTTAGTTGTTTATCTTGTTTAAACTGGGCTCAATTATGTTATACTTTGCTAAAACTATACATTTTATAAAAGTCTAATTATGATTTTTCAAGATAAAGGTATACTTATACGTTTCGTTTTTAATTTAATTATTTCATTTTTGATTATTACACTTCAAGTGGTTTGATTTTCATATTTAATTCCTTTAAGTCTCTTCTAATTTTTAACGAAACATTTGAAAAGTCGTGTGTTTTGTTTCGCGATTCCATTAAAGTCACTTTAAAAGTCATCCTAAAAATGTTGGCAATACATTTAATGCATTTGAAAATACTTACAATACGAAAACAAATAGTGTTACAGCACTGGGCTCATTGAAATTATCTAAAGCATGTGGTTTAACACTTTATTACTGTTACTTTTAGTAAACTTAAAGTGGGTTACTGCGTTTTTGCTATCCACAAAAACGATAGAAAAATGCTATTTCATACATTTGTTGACGTCGGTTACTACGTGTTTGCTAACTGTAAAAAAACAACCAAAACGTAGTAACCCACATAACTCCACATGTAATAACTTATGGTGAAATTTATTTAAATGAAATTAAAGACAAAAAAAATGTGGATATTGTGTCCAATTTTTAATAAGATGTGTCCATAAATACGAAAGTTATGATTTTTTTTTCAAAACTCGGGAGGTTTTTCGGCTCTGGTGAACAATTTCATTTTTGTGGGTTACTACGTGTTTGCTTTTCGCCGTCGATATATATGTATATACATATGTATGTAATTCAAATATTAATAATCGTACCTACATAATAACTAACTTTACAAATCTGATAGCCAAAACTTTTTCAGTTTCACCTTGAGAGAAGCAACAGACTGCGACTGTCCACCATTTGTTTCTTTTTTGTTTTTATTTTATTCCCAGAAATAATCCCAGTTGATACCACTGTTGTCAGATGGATGGTGGATCCCAACATGGACAATACCTTTCTCTAATCGTCTATTGAATAATAGTACATTGTGCATCAAGGGAGGTAAGTACGGAATTACTAACGAGAGTGTTAGAAGCCGGACGCCGTAAGTGGAGGGCTTTTAAAGACTCTAGTTAGTATTCCGCTTACCGACCGTGATGCATACAATGTTTTTCATCACACTTAACGACAAAAAAATAACATTTAAGACAAAATATTATTAAATGGCCAGCAGCGGGTAACCGAGGACGTGTCAGAGAAACCACCCTCAAACATTCGCGAACAAAACATTCGAACGTCGTCGGTGGCGGACACGCGTCGGTCGTCGGTCGCCGGCCAGAAAACCTACGGCCTTAACATCGACAATACAGGGTTGGGCGGATTAAGTGTCCTAGTTAAAAAGTGGTATAAAAGTTAAAAAACAAAACAATGTTACAAATCTTGGTGTTATTTATATCAGAAACATTCTATATTTTACCGCAGCAATTGATAAGATTGATAAACTCCTTTAACATGTATTATTTTAAGCATTAAATATTAACCCCTCTTCAATTCAATAATTTTATCGAAGATTATGTAATAAGAGGCACAGTTGGGACAGATCCCTCAGCGTAGTAATGGGCTGGCTTAGATCTAAAATTATAATTTCCATACTCCGTGCTACAAGCATGTGTATTCGGGGTACGCGCCACAAATTTAACTCCATCAAAAACTTCTTTGGCCTAAGCGACGGCGCAGCCCTACCCAATCTTTCCTCTACCTGACTAGAGTACCTAATATCTCCATCAGTGCTTGCGTGATAACTATTTATTTATTTATTTTTCTTAAATTACCCTTTATGTTACTATATTTTTGTTAATAAATGATTTGATCAACAAAAAAAAAGTATAATCACTTGATCAATGACGTGACATAAGAGGCACAGTTTCGTAAAAATTGCCCATGGGTGCTTATTGGTACTTTGCTGACTCAAATCATTTAAAGATTACCCAATTTCGGCTTAATTTTGGAAGCAGAGGACTCCTTGAAACGATTGATGGTGTGCAGTATTAAAACATACGGTGATATTTACTTTTATGGTCAGTTGATAATCTCGCCCGATTTTTAATGCTCGCTGCACCATTATCCAACAACACCGCTGTTTATATTTGTTCTTAAAAATATATACAACTAAATGTTATGAAAATGAGTTTCGGAATCCATGAAGCTGATTAAATCGAAGATTTAAAATGACATACAGGGTATGAAAAGCAGTTATATTTCAATAGATAACCGAATGTTTTTCGATAGGACAGTTAATCAGCCCAACCCTGTACATGTTTAAAATGCGAACACAAACAAAACAAATAATACAACCACATACAACAGGAGCTTTTCTTGACTTTTTCACCTATACCTATTTTTCTAAAAGCTTAGGGTTCTCATTTCCTAACACGTTCGACGTCGACACAGCGTCTGTGACCAACAAAATTTGACGCCTAAGCCAGTGACACACATAAGTGATCAAAGTCATTTTATTCTTATGCCACTAGCATAAAATCAAGTTCTAACTGCTATGCCAGTGGCATATAGAAATCGTTTTTGACACAAGTGCTGTGTCGCCGGCATAGGAGTACAATCTTTTCGGTCACATATAGTTGAAGAAAATTAGCTTTTTGAACGGCATAATTAATATAGAACTTTTATTGATTGGGATGTGTAGTTTATAGATTGAAGTTTATTTCCAACAACCCTCCCCCTCCCTCCCCACCCCGCTTCACCCCCTCGCGCTCTCGGAAAGGTCTTGAAATGCAGTTTTTGACTAATACTAAGAAAACTATTTGAGATACAGAAAAAAGGTGTAGGAATGAAATAATCCTCAATAAATTCTCTATCGATTATTGATACACAATAAAACGATATCTCTTATATTTTTTGTGCAATTCATCATCAAAACTGATTATTTATTATGATTCATAGCATGTCGGACTTTTTTATAAACATAATTATTTATATTATTGCAAAAATACGTCGTTAATATTTATTGCAAGGGAAAGAATAGAGTTTTATCTTTCAAACAAGGTATAATTTGTTTCAAAACTAGTAAATTTGACATAGCTATGATGCTTTGATTTTTTTTTATGATTATAATTATAAATCTAAATCTTTAAATCTAAAATCCCCCAGTGCCTTAAGACGAAGGTATTTAACCAATGTGTCTTGCCCACCCTCACTTACGGATCAGAAACTTGGGCGCTCAACAAGGGAGTTCTACACAAAATGAACGTGACACAAAGGGCCATGGAGCGAGCCATGTTAGGTATCTCCCTTGTTGATCGTGTTCCAAACAGCGAAATCCGGCGCCGTACGAAAGTATCCGACGTCGGTAAACGAATCGCACAGCTGAAGTGGAGATGGGCAGGACATTTGGCGAGAAGTAGCGATGGGCGGTGGACGAAGCAGGTTACTGAATGGTGGCCAGGGTGGTCAAGAAGATCTGCTGGGAGACCACCGACAAGATGGTCCGACGACATCTGCCGAACCGCAACAAAGCAATGGATGCGATTAGCACACGACCGAGGAAAGTGGCGTAATAAAGAAGTGGCCTATACCCAGCAGTGGGTGGACACGGGCTGAATAGATAGAATAGATAGATTATAATTATATAATACGTACTAGGTACTAATTCTCGTACGTAGCAATTTATTGCGCAAGTACGTATGCTTTACTTAAATTAATGTAATGAAAGTACATCATGCGTATATTAATCAAATTACGGATAACCCTTTCGTATTTTTAGTCACTCCGCGCGACATGTTTCGGGGAACATAGGTATTCATTATCAAAAGAGATTTCACTCTTTCTTCTATGTGATGTTTTTTACTAATCGTTTATTATAAGCTGCTATTTCTGAAAAATGTTGTTAAATAAAACAAAAAAAATAGTTAAAACTAATTTGGTTTATCTTCTTTTAAACATCTACTGTCTAATACATTAGGTCGTCCGACTCCAGATCGACTTTATTCACACAACTCTGTCCTCTACAATTTGTACACATCGTAGTGCATCTCAAGCCGGCTTTTACGCAGGTACATCGCTTTCCACAGCCTTTTTTACAGTTGCACGTTATTAATTTTAAAATAAAGGCTGATGCTGGCGACTCACTATTTAAAATATGACATAAGCAGTAAGATTTTTTTTTCCAACCCCATTCTTCGGGGGGTAAAACGTTGATCTTCCAACTTTGCACCTGGTGATATGTGCGCCGAGAATGATGGGAAGCAGCAGCTGATGTTGGTGGCAATTTTGATAAAAGAACTGCATCTTTAGCCTGTCCCACTAATTTGTTGAAACAAGCAAATCTATGATGGTTTAAATGCGTTTCTTCCGGTCTGGTATAGCGCAAGGATAATAACATTTTTCAATATGACATAACAACGTTAAATTAAGGAATTTTAAAACAAATGATACCTTATTTTAAAGAGAATATTATATTCTTTAAGCTGGTTTTCCCTATGTTGACGATAAAAGCACCATTGCCTGAAAATACTGAACTCAAAGAAAAAAAGCATTAAATATTTAAAAAATCTATTTTTTTACGGTAAATTGTGAAAATACTATAAGTAATACCATCTTAATGTGTATACAAAATCAATAGTACATTAATTAAGGATTATTTCATACCTTTACTTTTTTTCTGTAACTGGAATAGAAACCGCGTCTTAAGACATTTCCGGGGGTGCGGAGGGGTGAAGCGGGAGGGGGAGAGGGGGGGAGGGTTCATGAAAATAAACTTCAATCCAGAGCCTACACATCCCCATCATTAAAAGTTCTATATTAATTATGCCGAATTTTTCATACATTCCAATCTAGAATGATTCAACTAATATGCGTGTCACTGGCATAGGAGTTCTAACTATCAGCAGTGTTATTCACTAAAGAAACCGCCTTGCTAACAGCGCTATGTCAGCGTCGAGCTTAAAAATGGTATTCACTAATGCACTTTAAACGACACTAGCGCTCGGCGACGAATGCGGCGTGAGCTGGAACTACACTGCGTCGAGAGTTACCGCCTACAGTTCGACGACGAGCTGTTCTATGTTAGTGAATACCGTTTTTCGCAGCGCTGCGCTCTACGTCGAAGTGAAGGCTGTCTCGTCGTCGAGCTCGTTGACGAACGCAGCGTCGAATGTGTGAATAAGAGAATAGCATAGCTGATAATTTCGATCGGCATAGTATTAGCACTTAACACGTTCACGGGCGTAGCTACTAATGCTACTATAGCATTCGGGTTAAGGCCCCCTTTATATGACACAAATGCTATAGCAGTCTTTAATCGTCCCTCTTTTCTTAACCAGAAATGTTAGAGAATTCGCTCCGCTATAGAAAATACCCATAGTCCTCGATTTACTGTCACGTTGTACCAAACCTGGATAAGGTTACTGTCACATCACATGATTTTTGCTTAGTTTTTGAGTAAGCGACAACCTCACCTCCTTGCCCTCTTTTTACGCGCACAAATGCTATAGCATTCGCGGTAGTATGGGGATTTGTTCAGATGTGCGGCATGTGCGCCGGGAGAGTGCAAATACATAAGATGATGTTTAAATCGTTGTAAGTATGTTGCTGTAAATAATTTTAGTAGGTATTTATTTTTTACTGTGAAATGAATTGGAGATGGATTTAAATATGCGAAAGGTAAATTAAAATATTTACATTAATATGTTCGTCGTTGTGTTTCGCTTACGTTTTCAAGAACATAACATAATATGGTCGATAATTGGCTCTAGACGTTTAATACTGTTTCTTTACAGCATAACAAGGGCATAAATACATTATTAGTCAAATATGTCTGTAATAATGAAATAAAACTATGAAAACGGATAAACTCGCGTATATTAACTAATTTTAACTTCATTCCGACGTTTCATTGGAGTCATTTGTTTGTTGTTGTTGTTGTTTGTTTGTTTGGAGTCATCCGCAGACCACGAACCCTGTAAAGTGTTCGAAACGTCGGAATGAAGTTAAAATTAGTTAATATACGCGAGTTTATCCGTTTTCATAGTTTTATTTCATGAGTAATCCTCGCGGTAACCGAAGAAAATATTATGTCTGTAATAATTTGTAATAACTAGACGATGAAAAATAGAACACGAAAAATTTTTCAGGTTGTTCGAGGAGGCAACTGATAAATCTTCGGAAGAGGTTTTAAGTGCCGAGGAGTCTGAACTATCAGCTAACGAACGAGAACTGATGTGTCAGGACAATGATATAGTATTTTACTGGCATATGTACCTAATCGACTCCTGACTAAGTTATTCTATAGCAGTCGAATGCTATAGCAGTATGCGTCCTTAACTACCATATTTCTCATGTGTCATAATGACACGCATGCTATAGCATGTACAAAATTTCCATACAAATTTATGTGTCATTTTTGGTCGGAAGCCAAACTCCTTACCGTCCGTGAACGTGTTAATGAAACAGTAGCGGAGGCGAACGTGTTAAGAGTTGCTGTCTAAAGTGGCCATTGAGCTACTGATAGATCTACCAACAACCAGGCCTGCTACCGCGAAAATCTAAATTCGTAAATTTCGATGATTTTTCTCTGTCACTCAATCGAAGGCGTCATTAGAGTGAGTGAGACAAATCCTCGATATAGACGAATTTCGTTTTTCGCGGTAGAGCCGCAGGGTCGCGTTTTATAAAGTTACAGTTCCGATTTTTGTGGTAAACAGAAAAATATTCCCAGTAGTTACCACGAAGTACTCTAGTAGTAACAGATGGGAAAAACCCCAGTAGTCAGTTACTCGTCGCGTTTTATAAAGTTACAATTTCGCTGTTTGCCTCTCTTTCTAGCCAATACGTGCGTGCGTTAGAGAGGCAAACAGCGAAATTGTAAATTGTAACTTTATAAAACGCGACCCAGCTTAAACATCCACTACAAAATGGACGCCTTTTGATGGGTCATGCATTCTGTGAGTGGTATTGGAGGCTCCAACCAGTGGGTACTTTGTTTAAAGGACTAGTATCCAGGCCATAATTGTATAATTATAAAATGGGTACTTATATTACATTTTTTCAATTAAGGTGCTAAAATAAATAATACAATTTACAATCATATTGGGTTATTCCCACCTGTTACCACCAACTTGACACCAGTGGTAACAACTGGGATTTTTTTTCCCACCTGTTACCACTGGGAACAACTGGGAATTAAAATTCCCAACTGTTACCACCAAACTAATTGGTGGTAACTACTGGGAAAAAGAATTCCCAGTAGTTACCACCAATTAGATTAGTGGTAAGAGATGGGAATTTGAATTCCCAGTAGTTACCACTAAGTTAATATTTATTACTATTGCAATAGGATACCTAGTAGTCATAAATTCTGTTATACAATGGTAACAATTTTCAGAGACTATAATTATTATAAAATGTTATACTACAAATAAAGACGAATTACACTGATTTTTTATTCAAAACAAGAATATTTCAATATTTCATTTTTCGTGTAACTACCTAAAACCTTGTAGTAGTTATAATAATCTTAAAAAAGGATTGAGATTCGTAATCAGTTAAAACAACACGATGAAAAATGAAAGTTATCCCTTCTACGAGCCGGTCACCTCACCCGTCATCCCTTTTTACCTGCCCCTGTGATAATCAAGTCAGTTCACTTACAAGCGCGTAAGAAATAAGTGCAAGTATGGATACATTAAATTATAATACAATTATAATACGTAATGTTTTTATGTATCTACAGATAAACACACATTGAAGATGTAACTATCTGTTAACAAATTCTTACATGGGTAAATATAGAAGAATAGAAATGCTCCTATACAATATACATAGTTCTTAATATTTTTGGTTCAGATTCAGAGTAGGTAATACTGACAAAATATTTAAAAAAAAGTTTAAAAAATATTTTCAAAATGTATTCATTTTTTAGTAAAATTCGATGGTTAATAAGACATTTTGTAAATAAAGTAATATTCATAAAATTAGCTCCTTATTAATAACTGGTATTTTGTGTATATTCTATTAAAAACAAGCACATTACTAGTAAAGTACTTGGTGGTAACAACTGGGATTTATTTTTCCCAGTAGTTACCACTAAAGTGATTGGTGGTAACTACTGGGAATTCTTTTTCCCAGTAGTTACCACTAAAGTGATTGGTGGTAACTACTGGGAATTATTTTTCCCAGTAGTTACCACTAAGTACTCTGGTGGTAACAGGTGGGAAAAAATTCCCATTTGTTACCACTGGTGTCAAGTTGGTGGTAACAGGTGGGAAAAACCCATCATATTTTATTAAAATCGAGTAGGTAAAATAATTGTTTCAAATTCTTATGTAATGTACCACGAACTTCAAATCGTAAATTTGAACGAAGAACGCGAGTGTCCCAGATCAAAGCCTCGTAAGTGTATTAAGCAAAATTTTGCAGGAGAGGCAAATAAACATTTTGCTAAAAATAAATAGTAGCAGAGACCTTTATCTCACAAGACTTTGTTTTATATAAAGAAGTATAACGTGTGTGTGAACTTGGCATATCAATAGTTAGCATCTCACAATTTTATGAGAGTTCTAGTAGCATGCCGAATAGTTCTAGAGTTCTGTATGGTTTTTTTAAATAGTTCTGCTCATTTATGGAAAAAAAATAAAAAATTAAAATGAGATGCTAACTTCGCAAACTTGGCATATCAAAAGCTAGCATCTCACTTTTTTATGAGAGTTCTAGTAGCATACCGACTAGTTCTAGAGTTCTAGACACTTTTTTTCAATAGTTCAGCTCATTTTAGGATAAAAAAAAATGTTTTTCTTAATGAGATGCTAACTTCACACACTTAGCATATCAAAAGTTAGCATCTCACAATTTTATGAGAGTTCTAGTAGCATGCCGAATAGTTCTAGAGTTCTGTATGGTTTTTTTAAATAGTTCTGCTCGTTTATGGAAAAAAAAAATTAAAATTAAAATGAGATGCTAACTTCGCAAACTTGGCATATCAAAAGCTAGCATCTCACTTTTTTATGAGAGTTCTAGTAGCATACCGACTAGTTCTAGAGTTCTAGATACTTTTTTTCAATAGTTCTGCTCATTTTAGGATAAAAAAATGTTTTTCTTAATGAGATGCTAACTTCACACACTTAGCATATCAAAGGTTAGCATCTCACAATTTTATGAGAGTTCTAGTAGCATGCCGAATAGTTCTAGAGTTCTGTATGGTTTTTTTAAATAGTTCTGCTCATTTATGGAAAAAAAATTTAAAATTAAAATGAGATGCTAACTTCGCAAACTTGGCATATCAAAAGCTAGCATCTCACTTTTTTATGATAGTTCTAGTAGCATACTGAGTAGTTCTAGAGTTCTAGATACTTTTTTTCAATAGTTCTGTTCAATTTAGGAGAATAAATTTTTTTTTCTTATATAATGAGATGCTAACTTCACACTCTTAGCATATCAAAAGTTCATACAGCATCCCAGCCGATAAGGATGTAAGATTATAAGAGGCAGATATTATCGATAGCTAAAACCCTTTACTGTATGAATCCGAGGAGTTCTATCTTCCTGGACCAGATTTATAAGCTCTGGAGTCTCTGGAATATAAACTATAACAATTATTTAAAACCCGAAAGTATCCTGAAATTGAAACACAGCAACCAAGCCGATAAGGATGTAAGATAACAAGAGACAGATATTATCTATAGTTATAACCCTCTACTGTATGAAACCGAGGAGTTCTATCTTCCTGAACCAGATTTATAAGTTCAGAAGTCTCTGGAATATAAACTAAAAAAATATTCAAAACTCGAAAGTATCCTACATTTCACAAACAGCATCCCAGCCGATAAGGATGTGAGATTATAAAAAGCAGATATTATGGATAGCTATGACCCTCTCCTGTATGAATTCGAGAAGTTCTATCTTCCTGGACCAGATTTACAAGCTCTGTAGTCTCTGGAACATAAACTATAAAAAATATTCAAAACTCATAAGTATCATACATTTGACACACATCATCCCAGTCGATAAGGATGTAAGATTATTAGAAGTAGATATTATAGATAGCTATAACTACCTACTATATTAATCCGAGGAGTTCTATCTTCCTGGACCAGATTTGTAAGCTCTGTAGTTTCTGGAATATAAACTATAAAAAAATATACAAAACTTGAAAGTATCCTACATTTGACACACAGCATCCCAGCCGATAAGGAAGTAAGATTATAACAGACAGATATAATCGATAGCAATAACCATCTACTGTATAAATCTGAAGAGTTCTATCTTCCTGGACCAGATTTACAAGCTCTGTAGTCTCTGGAACATAAACTATAAAAATTATTCAAAACTCATAAGTATCCTACATTTAACACACATCATCCCAGTCGATAAGGATGTAAGATTATAACAGACAGATATTATCGATAGCATTATCCTTCTACTCTATGAATCCAAGGAGTTTTATCTTCCTGGACCAGATTTTTAAGCTCTGGAAGATGAAAATTATTTAAGAAACTTAATAGTATGCTAGGTTTGACACACATCGTTCCAGTCGATAAGGATGTAAGATTATGAGAGGCAGATATAATCAATAGCTATAACCCTCTGCTGTATGAATCCGAGGAGTTTTATCTTCCTGGACCAGATTTTTAAGCTCTGGAGTCTCTGGAATAAAAACTTTAAAAAATATTCAAAACTCCAAAGTGTCATGAGCTCTGGAGTCTCTGGAATATAAACTATGAAAAATATTCAAAACTTGAAAGTTTCCTACATTTGACACACAACATCCCAGCCGATAAGGATGTAAGATTATAACAGCCAGATATATTCAATAGCTATAATACTCTTCTGTGTGAATCCGAGGAGTTTTATCATCCTGGACCAGACTTTTGAGCTCTGGAGTCTCTGGAATATTAACTATAAAAAATGTTCAAAACTTGAAAGTATCCTACATTTGACACACAGCATCCCAGTCGATAAGGATGAAAGATTATAAGAGGCAGATATTATCGATAGGTATAACACTCTACTATATGAATCCGAGGAGTTCTATCTTCCTGGACCAGTTTTATAAATTCTGGATTATCTAGAATAAAAACGATAAAAATTATTTAAAACTCGAAAGTATCCTAAATTTGACACCCAGCATCCCAGCCGATAAGGAAGTTAGATTATAAGATGTATATTTTATAGATAGTTATAACTCTCTACTGTATGAATCCAAGGAGTTCTATCTTCCTGGACCAGACTTTTAAGCCCTGGAGTCTCTGGAATATAAACTATAAAATATATTCAAAACTCGAAAGTATCTTACACTTGACACACAGCATCCCATC
>JALPQI010006441.1:0-46519 GCA_025490895.1 Thaumatotibia leucotreta
TTTCCGCAGGTAATCTGATTCAATACGTGGGGTACCTAAGTATACCATTAAAGCAGAAAAGGTTAAACTTACCAAACCACACCAATGTTAAACGTACCTCACATATAGGACTTAAGTAGGGTATCCTCAAGGGCAGCCCCTCTAGGATCAAGGTCGTCAGAAGCGTAGTATCAGCTAGAAGCTGCGCCACTGCTTCCACTAGGTTGGATAGCATGAATTTGGTAAGGATAACTGCTCGTTTGTTCACTGTCTTCGCTAGACGCTCGCAATCTATTTGTTCCAGCACTGACAAAATAAAAAAAGTTGCTGTAAATTTGATTATTTAACAATATCATAGATTAGCATGCTGGAAACGTTATTGGAAATTTACAACAAACCCATGTTCATTTTCGAAAATAAATGGTTCAGGTATTCAAAAATGTGAGGAGTTTACAGATGTTCGCAAAATTCGTCGGCATGTGGAAATATCTACAGAGTTCCAATTTCAGGATTGCTATATAATAGCAAGGCATCTTAAAGTAGTTGGTAGCTTGATACAATAAAATTAGCACAAAGCTAAACCTATCCACCAAGAATTTATTTTCGGTCGTGTTATGTGCTGTCAGATTGGCGTTCGTCTTTATAGAATCCATTCTGTACTGCGATCACTAGCAAGTAAATTTTGCGCGTATGATATAAGCCTAAAATAACGACTCACCAGTTTTCACTTGCTGCCTGCATCGTATAGCCACGGAGTGTAAACTCAGATCGCAGCTAAGGGCGTTCAAAATAGGCGGCCAGTCCGGGTATTTGATTCTATCCACGCAAAAGTCTAAAACTTTTCCATTAGCCGAGGGAATTACATTGTTCAGAGGTGTCAAGTTTTGCAACTTGCAGCATTTTACATATGACTGGTGAAAGATCCGGCTATTTTTGGTATCACCATTGCCAACCATTTCTAAAACAACACACTTAATAAAAAAAGCGCGTACAAAAATTATCGCTTTGATATATTGATGAATTTACGATATTTGGTTGTTATATATTTCTCAAAAAGCTCCCATGTCAAGGCAGTTTAAAATTGGAATGAGTCAGGTTTACTTTTAATTTACTGTTTGTTTGTACTTCTAATTGAAAAGAGTTTTGCAGTCAACGAGTTCTATGTGGTTTCATGTCTATGGAATGTATCAAATCAACGTTCCTTTCAAGCAATCAACGGACCTAAATACCAAACTGCTAAAAAATACCAAAATCACAGAATATATAACCAAAATACCAACTCTGTACCACACTTCGTAAAGCAATGTGTACGTACGAGAGTGGAGCAACTTTACAGTTTTGTTTCAGGAATTCTCTTTTTTTGCGTTTATTGGAACGTGTCACCTGAAAGAATGACGTCACAATGACGTCACTGAAGATTGGCATTTGACATTTTAAGTCGCTTTGTTTCGTTATTGTTTTCTTTTAATGATAATATCACTAACGATAAATAAATATTACACTTTAATGCATTTCGTCTGATTTGGTGACCCCAAAATGTAAGCTGAGATCAGAGAATTTGCTCGACTTAAGCCGTGTGCTTTCTAAATAACTATATTTCGTGCATCACTTTTGCGTAGGTTTTATATTGGATTTTGAACAAAATGAAGCCTGGTAAGAGTGTGGACGTGCGGGAGGAGATAGTAGAAGTACATTCCGTAGCCCGTTCTCCTTCGCCTAAGCATAAAAGTAAGTCACGACCAAGAAGTCGATCCGGTTCGCGAAGATTATCAAACGGCCATACGGAGCCCGCAGAAGTAGCGGAAACCCCAATTGTCGAAGAAAATGTTACAGACAAATCAAAACGTGACAGCTGGATCAAGTCGGAACAGGAATCTTTAGACATAGAGCTACCTATTCATGATCAAATCAAGCAAGGTATCCTAGGTTTTGTTGAAAAGGAAATCAAAAAGTCGGATAAAAATCCCTCGTTCGTATTTTATTCTCATGATCCAACTGGCTTGGATGAAAAATTTATGAAGAATTTGTCCCGACCATCAAGTGGTCATAAGGAGAAGAGAAGTCCATCTTACAGGAAAAAGAAAAGGCACTCTTCAAAGCATAGGGATAGAGATTTGCATGATTTTGAAATACCAGGTTCAAGTCTCAGTGCGTTGGAAAAGGTATATTGTTTTTCGTTTTTATTAAATATGTATGTTATTTTAAGACTAAAGTATTTGTGGGTAGTTTTCATCCCACTTTGTTGATTGCCGTAGGATAAGGGCACATAGATATTTAATTTGTATAAAAGAACAAGCCACTTCCTTCCAAGGTGACTAAGCAGGTTGTTTTTATGAAAGTGCTCAGGTTTATGTTAGGATATTTGTGTTTACTCCTGCATAGTCCTGTATACTCCTTCATCATCATAAACTTAAGAGCTAGGCTCTTGTCGGTGGAGCAATTTCCACGCTTCTCTTTCCTGGGCTTTCTCCTTCACTGCTTGGTACAACATCACATGCACCTTTTCTTGAATACTCCTTACTAAAAACATTTTAGGTTGATGACTATCTGAAGGAATATAACAAGGATGAAGTAGTGACACTCAGTGGTGAGCTAGAAATAGAAGCTAATGATGTAGAAAACAATAATGGGTCATCAAAGGACCACAAACCACGAAAGACCCGACGGAAAGTAAGGGATGAGAGACAGGATACTAATGCTAATGGAAGTGATGTCAGCCCTAAGGTGTTTAAAACTGGCAGTAAGAGTAAAGGCGGGGGTAAGCCAGGTAAGAAAGTATTTACTTAAGAAATACCTTACTTTTGAGACTTTCATTGAAATAGGTCTATATCAAACATCTGTTTCAGTTCTGTTACAAAATGTGATTTTGTCGTGAAAAATTGAAATACTTTCAGGCCGCCTGACAGATCTATCAACAATGCTGGAATCACTGGAATCCAGCATGCAGTACCATGAGCAATATATAGATAACCCATTCTCCTCACCATCACCTCTCACATCACCCAATGACGAAAGGCTCAACCCCTTCAGCTCACGGAGGCCAGAAAAAATCTACTTGCAAGGGGGAGGAACATTTAGGGCAGTGTCCAGAGATAGGATCTTGGAATCTCAACAATCTAGAAATGAAGATAAATACTTGAGGTTGGTATAATCAATGGCAACACAGTATGAGGTGCATAGTTCTAAAGATTTGTTCTGAACTTAGCACCTTTTATTTTCTTGCTGTTGTATTTTGACACTATGTCATTTTAACATGACCTAAGGAACTATATCCATAGTATATTATAATATTGCCAAATTGGTATTACTAAATTACATAAATATCATGATATGATATGCCTTTTATTTCTTAATACACTTCAAAAATACATTTTTAAATAAATTTCATAATGCAATTAAAAATGCATTGTTAAGAATGTCATTTTCCCAGGTGAAGGCATCTGCCAAGTGTCTCTATGTTTGGCCACTTGAATCCATTCAATTTTGGCCACCGATTTTGGCTATATATCTTCATGCCATCTTGTGATGGGCATTCCTATGCCGCTCTTCCCTAGTGGGACCGTCCATGATGTCTCATCAACAACATTATTTATTTTCAGACTGGGCGACCTGACTCCATTAGACGTGGCTTTGACAGTTCAGAAGGCTTGGCGCAGCTGTGCGTACGCGTGTCACGGCGTGCTCGGGGGCGTGTCCCTCATGCATCTACTGCTTATCAGCTACTCGGACAGCCTCGACGCCGGCCATCTTTCTTTCCACGCAGTGGTCACCATGCCTTACGTCGCGACTTATTACTTCCTGTGTGTGTTATGTCTGCTCTCTGTACTGGATAGGTGAGTTCTGCAACCATCCTCTTTGGACGCCAGACTTTTATCAAAACCAGAGACACGAGTAGAAGTCATGGTTGCACTAACAACATTTTGCTAGGGACTTCCACTAGATATTATTTTATTAATAAGTGTTTCTTTCTTGTTACACAAGTAATAACTTCTAGATAAATTTATCTAAATTAGGCTCAGTTGTAAAGAACTAAGCTTACTTTGAAACATAGTTGTTAAAGTTGATTTTTATTAGATTTTATATGTCCTAAAAAATACATTGTTAACATTGCTAGGTAGTAATCAGCATATTTTTGTTATTTTCTCTTTATCCCCTGAAATTAACAGCTAATGTGAAATGTAATTTTGAAATTAGTATCAATGAATTTAGTACCAGAAGGAAGTCCCTAGTTAATTGACGTTATTGCCACCGCGATTTCTATGTCTGATCATGGCCTTATCTTATCTTCTTCCATTACGCAAGTCTTTCGTTTTGCTAGAAAATTCAAATATCCTTCTAACTCTACCTTTATTATTATTACTGAAACATTAGTAAACGATTTGACAAACATTCACGAAGTTCAAGGCATTGACATTGACCTGCATGGCACTGGGCAGGGCCATGATTTATTTTATTATACGCAAGCACGCCACCGATGACTTACACATGTGATAATAGCTTTTACATATTATATTGCCATGAGGTTTATAAAGTAGCTGAACCTTTCTTTTAGTAACATTACATTTGGAATATTTAAGTAATTTGTCTTGCATTATGACTACTTAACGGTTTTAGGGTTCCTCAACAAATCCTACAAAAGGATGATTGATTACGGTGCGATGCGATTTTGTTCTCTAGCTTTCAATTGAATCTACATATTGTTATTAAATAAGAATTTAGATATTTATCTGAGGCTGTCTTGCCCGTAAATTCCCATAATTCCAGGACATTTTCTACACACAAAAAAAAGTTAATTCGAACACAAAATTGTACAAGAATTGGCTGGGAAATGCAGATCTGGAGACCACTTTAGATACGTGTCTATTCAAACAAAATCTTCAATTGTTTCAGGCTAGACGTAACAAGTTTGGACCTGAGTCGAGGTCTGCAGCCGTATTTCCAGCCCATAGTGCTGGTTATCCTGTACATGGCATGCCTTCTTGTGTGCACCGCTGCACGCATGTACGACGACCTCATGGTCTACCAATATGCGCCCATTGTCGCCAACTACACTAACGTTACCACCGTAAGTAAACTGAGTACATACCTATTCAAAGTATGTGAATGTGAACCATAATCTGCACTCCTAAATTAATGATCTATTGTAAATTTTTTTAGTAGAACTTCTGTTATATTATAAAAGTAAATATGTAATGTAGCCTCATACATTAGTTTATTAGTTAATTCGAGAAAAATAGCGTGTTAGAGGGTGCTTTTGCAGCATCCTCTAACAGGCTATTTTTCTCGTATTTCTACCACATTTCAATCTACTTTTATAGCCTAGGTGAGTGCCTAGGCTATAAAAGTAGATTAAAATATTATTTATTTTTTACACCACTTATTCCAATATGGGTCATTTCTTTCCTGATAGGAGGAAACAAAATGGTACTTTTGTGCTTGTCCAAGGACTTTCCCTAGGAGAAAGTAGTTCAAGGAGAATCGATTATTTGCATAAATATTAAATAAATAATATACCTTTTATTTTTCTCATAGGTGGTGTGAAAAGCAATATGTGTCACACGGTATCAAAATTATTTTCGTCTTGGGCGTTGACGCTTGAATCCATCATTACGCTCAGGATCTATTATGGGACCCATCGCTTCATTCGGGCTTCAAATTACACCCTCGCTGGAAATACATCATTTTGATCCCTTGTGACACAATCTACTACTTTATATGCTTCGTCAGTGATGCCGATGAACAAGCATACGATTCAATTGATTGTACTTTCAGTGCTGAGCATTTTGTAGCAGTTAACGTAGCCAAATAGTTCGGCACGCGATTTATTTAGATTATTCCTTATTTAGGTAATGCTAGAAAATATTTTGCGCTAACTGCAATAGTCTTACTTAATCTATGCTTAATTGCTTACTAAGTGAATGCGCACATGCGCTTTGCCGATTGCTTAGTTGTGTAGGCGGTTAAAGGGATAACATTATTAGTACTGTGAGTCGCTTTTCCGTTAGTTCCGAGTGAATTTTCTATAATCTTAAAAGATCTTATCCACCGACAAGAAAACTTGCTTAAACGATTACGTTTAGCTTAGTTGTAATTAGCTTCTTAATTCAATTCCCGCTTTAATCCTCGGCGGATTAGGTATTACTTATGTATATTTTAATTTCTAATTATTGCTTTTTCCCTTGAGCCTGAATCTCCAGTAACAAAAATAGTTTTAAAGTAAAACAAAAACAGTGGTGATCCATTTCAGTATCGTGTTCAAATTAATAAAAAGTCGATTCTTCACGCACAGAAATTTTCGTTTTTTATTTGGTCCCGAACAGAAATTTTCACGAACAGTATTCTGTTCGTGAAAATTTTATTTATTTCCGTTTTTTAATCAGAATTCGATACTGATGTGACCCTTAATTGGCAATTTACATAACTAAGCACGTATTTTTCGACATACTTTTTTTAAAGACAGTATTTTTGCTCTGTACAACGTCGAGGAGGCTAGAACGCACGATTTTTTTAATGTTGTTAAGGGTTAAACGGATCTCTACTATTTTTGTTATACTCTCTATTATTGCACCGACAGCCGACGATCCCATCGTTCTACCACACGTGGACGCACTTTTCCATCTGGAGGGCCGTGCTGTCGATCCTGGGGCTGGTCTACTTCGTGATCGCGAACCCACCCGACCTCGTCCACGCTAACCTCATCAAGTTACTGCAGTTCAAACACTCGCTGCAGAGCATCGGATGATTGCTTCCTTGAGGAAGCAGAGTGCTTAGCCAAGTTGCTTCGCTAACCCAAGCGTATCGTAGTTTTCTCTCTTTGCAACGTTTTCTTATTAGCTTTTGCGATTATCATCTTGGCTAGGTACACACTATAACCCCCATTCATATACGTTTCATAACTTAACAAGCTGCTATGTATTGTTTGTCCCTTTCCGTTTTGTAGACATATAGATAAGACCGAAAGGGACAACTAATACTTAGCGGCTTGCTACGTTAGGAGACGTTTATGGCTATGTTATATTAAATATAGAGATTCATGTACAAATGTTAGAAATGAAGGAGAAATGGATATAATCCGTTGGCTTGGGCGCGACGGAGCGATGCAATGGATATATCCAGTTCTCTCATTTTTTTAGTTTGGTTCGCTTAGTACAAATTTAATTAATGTAAGTAAAAACTTGTTTTTTAGACATGGGACAAATGCATAGAAACATGTCAGCTATAGTAGTAGGTAATTGTTTTTTTTCTATTTTGCGACTCTTTATGTACTTGTAACGGATACGAATATCGTCTTCGCATTAACCAAAGCAGCAGATTTAATTTTAATGTTAAAAGTAAGGTAGCAACAAATGCATTCGCAATCGAAATTCGGATGTATTCAGGGCCTGTTTGACTATAATAATCTATGCCTTTAGTTTTTTTTATCTGACAGATATATTTTAATCGGGGAATGTGAAACAGACTATATGTATAAATGTAGTAAATTAAATGTACTTACAATTTTTCTTAATATTTCAATTAGCTGTGTCCTACAGCAGAACACGAGGTGTTCTAGCGAACATGTATAATGTAGGCCAGCCCGCTTGTCAGTAGAAAATGGCGGCAAATTGAAAAAAAATCAAACCATCCGAGTACGAGTCGGATTCGCGCTCAAAGGCTTATTTAGAAGCAAATATAATAATTAAAGGCCATAGTCGGATTTTCATAGTAAGTCAGCCTTTAAATCAACCAGACTCTAGTATTTTTTTGTGAGTACCTCTTATGGTGAAGAATATTTCTGCTGAGTATCAACGTCCTATCGGTGACAGTTTTTGACTTATGATTTTTTTAAATTTTTTCTTTAATGTGTTGTATCTCAGGATGTATAAAAGCGAATTGCTTCAAATTTTGAAATAATGTTCTTTATTTAGATATGCATCGAATTTAAAAAAATGAATATCGATTGTCGTATAAAAAAAAGAAAAAAAAAGACCAAAAAATTTTTCATATTTTTTTTTGTGTACCTATGAAGTAAACCACTAATTGGAGTTCGAGGCCAAAGAATCTACGAAAATATTGCCACAGCAATGAAATGTTCATACAATAGTAAATCCTTATTTTCTAAAAACTGACGTTGAGATATCTTATTTATTGGTAATTTTATTTCTTTAATTTATAGAAACAATATTATTTACTTATTTTCACGTAAATATAAGATATTTTAATGAAAATTTAATTATCCGCAATTATTAGTAGCAAAGTTGGTATTGCGCTGGTATCACCTCAGGTGTTAATAACATTTGGTACAGCAATTTAAGTACACATAAATTAAAACCCTATTTCTGCATACGTTTAGAAAATTGCAGAATAACATTGTAGCGTGCTTTATGTTCACATTTCGTATTCGTTAAATTCCTTTGACCTACAAATTTCTTTGGCAGTGCTATAGTTCTCCATTTAAATTATCATACAGATCTAACGTTTTGTTTTCTTCCGTAAATTGTTAACAAGGTGACCAACGTGGTTCAGCCATGTTTAGCTTCGCTATAAATCCAATTATCAAAAAATTAAATTCCAAATGAAATATACTGGGTGAAATGTTATCAAACACAATGATACAAAATCATAATTATTTTCTGGATCCACTCATGATTACAGCCAAGTTTTACTATAGGACCAGCTTTGAAAAAGTTACCACAAAATCTACATCACCATATATAATTGTGAAACCAGCTGTCGCTAGTTACAAACGAGTTGTCATTAATATGTACAAACAATAATAAACATTGATGGTTGGAATTGCAACGCTTTTGAATGTGTATAGGTATGGAAATGTAAAATGCTTTCATTTTACATTTCCAAATTTCTTTCCCATGATTTTAACCCGTAATAACTGTAATAAGGCAGGAGGCTTAGTAATTTAACCATAGGTACTGTCTTAATAAATATGGCCCGCTGTCGTTTGTGTTCACTGGTAATTCAACTTCTTTTTAAAATAGGCTTTGCAACGTTGGCTCTTATCATTTTAAGTTCTTTATAAGAAAATGTTGTCATATCAATATTAGTTAAGAGAAAAGAATAGTTTTTAGGTATTTACGTGTTTTTAAGAAAATCCTAGTTGTCACAGCCATATTAAACAAAAAGGCGTACAAACATTACAAAGGTAGGTATATATTGATTTTATTAGGAATTATTTTAAATAAATTAATTAAATAACAAAAAGGTTGTGGAAACCTGAAAACTTTATTTGACAATGACATAAGAGACTTTGACAGATTTGACACTAACGCATCTGTCGTAGTTTCGTTGGCCTCGAACTCCAATTACTGGTATAGTGACACCTCTATTTTAGATTTATTTATTATTATATAGTTAAAATAATAAACGGCCGATTAATAATGAATGAATGGCCCTGGCCCAATTTTTATGACATTGAGGGCAGATATCTCATAAAAATCTCTTCTTTATGTTGTTTGAAAATACCTTTCTATTGATACCCCATACGTATGCACCGAAAAAAAAACATTATGTAGGGAGCAATTTTTTTTATGGCATCTTAATTTTGTAGCGGTTCATAAAAACATATCCTTATCAAATGTCATTATCATTACATACTTAAAGTTTCGGAGTAAATCGACTGAGACAGACGAATATGACGATTTTTGCCATTCTGGCTACGGAACCCTAAAAACTTTGTACGAAGCGTTAGCTGCCCATAGGAAATTTGAATTTGTCGTCTTTTTCTACTGACGATTTAGTTGGTCAGACTTATTGGATATCGAAGTCTCTCTTATCTGGCTGTCAGTCTGTCACGTGCTCAATGTCCGTATAATTATGTATAAAATTCAGCTATTACGTTTCTGATTTTAATTATTAGATTTGATTGGCGTGGTAGATAAGATTGTATTCCACCACAACTTATTTATTTATTCGTCGCTTGTTCGGGAAGTTATATTTAAAATGTATCTAAACCAAAGATTTTGTTAAATGGAACAATAACTTAGATCTCAAATCACCTAGTCTTTAGCTGTAATGTATCTACTTTAAGCACAATACTATAACATAATATATTTACTCAACGTTTGAACGTAAGTAACATTTTTGTATTATTCATCTTTATAATAAACATTAATATAAAATACGGCAGCTAACTGTAATAATAATAATATAATATTTAATTTATAAAGTCTGATTGCTATCTTAGTTCGATGTTCTTGCTGTAAAATTTACGAGTTCAGTGTATTGTTTTGTGATTGTAAAGTAAGATATATGAATTATGGACTCACGATTAACGGGATTTAATTATCTGTCTATTATACGATTCGTTTGATGAAAATCTACACCTATACATAGAAATACAACATATCATTATTTCTTTACAAATATTTGAAGTGTACACGGAAAAAACATGTCCAGTGCCTAAAAAAAATACGGCAAATTCCCACCTTATTCTGCTAAAAGTAAGGTTGTTTTTCCTTCTGTAATTTGAATTGACTAGACATGTTCTTTCCGTGGACCCTTCATTTGTATACTCCTACGGCGTCAATGGCTCGTACATTTTCACTGTAACTTTGAGTCCATAAGATTAATTTTTTGAAACATGCAATGAAATATTGTTCTCAAATCTTGAAGCCTAGGCCGACAAAGTGCTCTTTTCTAATTCCTTTCCACATACATTTGTGGCACAGCCATCATGACATTCTACCACTATACCAGTAATTGGAGTTCGAGGCCAACGAAACTACGACAGATGCGTTATTGTCAAATCTGTCAAAGTCTCTTATGTCATTGTCAAATAAAGTTTTCAGGTTTCCACAACCTTTTTGTTATTTAATTTATTTATTTAAAATAATTCCTAATAAAAATATTATATACCTCCGTAATGTTTGTACGCCTTTGTGTTTAATATGGCTGTCACAACTAAGATTTTCTTAAAAACACGTAAATATCTAACAACTTTTCTTTTCTCTCAACTTACATAGAAATGACAAAATTTTCTTGTAAAGAACTTAAAATGATAAGAGCCAACGTTTCAAAGCCTATTTTAAAACGAAGTTGAATTACCAGTGAACACAAACGACAGCGTGCCTTATTTATTAAGACAGTAGGTATGGTTAAATTACTAAGCCCCCTGCCTTATTACGGGTTAAAATTATGGGAAACAAATATGGAAATGTAAAATTAAAGCATTTCTTTCTTATAGATTCGTCATGTCCGTCTGTCCATCTGTCCGTCTGTCACAGCCGATTTACTCGGAAACTACAGATGCTACAGTAACGAAATTTGGTAAAGATATGTGTTGTATAAACCGCTACAGGATTATGATACTAAATTGTAAAAAAAACCATTGGGGTGGGGGCCCTCCATACATGTAACTGAGGGATAGAACATTTTTTTTAGTTGTATAAATAAGCGTGTGGGGTATTAATAGAAAGGTATTTGAAAATGATATGAAGGTTTATATATCTTATTTTTATTTAAGCAAATCGTTTTCGAGATATCAGCTCTCAAAGTCTGAAAAATGTGTCCCCCCATCTATTTTTTAAACTACGCGATATAAAATTCTAAAATATATGTTATGCACATTAATAAGCTCTATCAAAGATTTTTGGTTTGATTAAATTATCTCCTATAGTTTTTGAGGTAGGTTGATTTAACTGTATTTTTTTAATAATAAATTGATAATGGTACGGAACCCTTCGCGTGCGAGTCCGACTCGCACTTGGCCGGTTTTTTGTATTTTATTTTTTATTTGTGGTTCTTTATCACTTATCCTCCTGAGTGGTAACTTTTTCAAAGCTGGTCCCATTTAGTAAAACTTGGCTGTAATCATGAGCAGATCCAGAAACTATGATTTTGTATCATTGTGTTTTATAACATTTCACCCAGTACAAACAGCAACACTCCTAAGGGACCATTAAAGACAGAGCAGAGAGAAAATGAAAGAGATAAATATATTTATATTGTGTCAACTTCAAATTAAACATTGAAATATGAATGTTGATTGTTCGCACTGTTCGCAACTTGGTCGAATAATACAAATCGGGTTCCGAAATCTTATGAGACTGGTATCACGACTTCGGCCGAACTCTGCTGACCAATGGCGCAGGCATTGCTACGGTTAACCAATGATCGCTCGAGGTTTCTTCAGAAGGTGACATTACCATGGTTACGTAATAACAAAAATCGCGATTTTTCTGGAAGCTGACGTTACTATAGTTACGTTATATATAACATCCGCTTTAGTCCTGGAGACGTCAATCCAACTTCAGAGCCGGTAATTTGACTGCTAAGCTGCTATGTAGAAATTTTCGTTTATTTTCCTTCCAACGGCTGTCACTGTCAGATATTTTTTCAAAGTTTGAATTTCAGCCAGAAACTATCAAGTCTCTATTAAACATGGCTACTGACAGATTAAAAGATTATAGGTAGACTGTCAAACGTCTATCTACCATATTTCCACAAAGGTTACAGAAGTATTCGACTAACGTCAACTAAGAGATCTGATGAATTATAATAAAGACAGCAATAGCATTTGTCTCTGTCAATGAAAAAAATAATTTAAAATTTCCCGATAGCTATAACATGGCTATTTGTAAAAATATCTTGACTTGAAAAAATACCTCGCCTATTAATGTCAGATAAATCATGGCATCCGACTTGAAGAAACCATGATTGAATTACTAAACGGTTTTAAACAAATCTATGAAGAACTGTCGTTATCCAGTTTCCACTAGGAACAACGACATCTAGCGTCTAATCATGGCCAATAGCTAATTCTTAATTTTCGTAGACGAATGAACTTTTATTATGTCAACTAATTTGCAAATACTGAAATTTTGACGCAACAAAGATTCGATGACATATCATCGGGGACCATCGGAAATGTCGCGATCGCTACTAACGAAAAATACCGAACCCATAATATTACTCGACCAAATTGCATCCCTTACCAAGTGGCTCAACATTCCTATGTAACTGACATGTAACTGTAAGTGTGATTCTCTTTCATGCAATATTTCCAATTTCTGAAGTGTATACCTAGCTGTGTTGCTGTTTGTACCTATATTTCATTTGGAATTTAATTTATTGATGATGGGGTGTATAGCGAAGCTAAACATGGCTGAACCAAGTGGGTCACCTTGTTAACAACCTACGGAAGAAAACAAAACGTTAGATCTGTATGATAATTTAAATGGAGAACTATAGCACTGCCAAAGAAATTTGTTGTCAAAGGAATTTTACGAATACGAAATGTGAACATAAAGCACGCTACAATATATTATTCTGCAATTTTCTAAACGTATGCAGAAATAGGGGTTTAATTTATGTGTACTTAAATTGCTGTACCAAATGTTATTAACACCTGAGGTGATACCAGCGCAATACCAACTTTGTTACTAATAATTGCGAATAATTAAGTTTTTATTAAAATATCTCATATTTACGTGAAAATAAGTAAATAATATTGTTTCTATAAATTAAAGAATTAAAATTACCAATAAATAAGACATCTCAACGTCTGTTTTTCGAAAATAAGGATTTACTATTGTAAGAACATTTCATTGTTGTGGCAATATTTTCGTAGATTCTTTGGCCTCGAACTCCAATTAGTGGTTTAAGCAATACTATGCATATAAAAAAATATGTTTTTGTTGTTTATTTCGTTGCATGTCAGAGGAAAGCACTATACATACCTCCCCGCCCTTGCCCGCCTCAGACATATATGTCTTTGGCCGGCAACCCCTTTCGTCCCGGCCTCTCTACGAAAAAATAAAACATGAAAGCCGCACGCCACATTAAATTGCCTTTCAAAAATGGTCCTGAATTTTAGTTGACAAGTGTCATCCCCTCTTCAATGCATCACGGCAATTAATTTCAAAATCAACCTATTAAAACTGAAACCGTCATTTAAAAATAGTTGTGATTGGGCCATCAAACATTTGTCAAAGATGTTGCGCCGAAATATGCGCGGTGTTAAGAAAAGCGCTATGTCCAGCCCCTCTTGGCACAATTGCACAATCGTTATTGGGGGCATTTTTGAGCTGGCGTTAGACGTGCATGTTATATATGGTCGCAGCGGCCTCTATAATAATGTACTATTATATTTCTTTAGTCAAGTTGGGTAAGGGAGATAAGTGTTTCACTTGCCCTCTGTTTCACTTACCCAACGTGACATTACTTGAAAATGATGTCCATGTTATATTTGCCTGAAAGTAGTGAAAACTCAATTTAACAATGCAAAGTGGGTTTGATGGAATTGTCTTATAGCACGACACCTACGTTTGTTTAAAACAGAACAAACCATAAAAATAAATAAAAGAAAGTGTCAAGTGCCTACCGTAATAAGTTAAACGGAAGACGAAAATTCAGCCCAGGGACCGGAACCGTTATTTACTCCATACAAAAAGAACGGTTCTGTTTTCGTTCTTCAGTATATAAATTGTAAGTTAATGGAGTAATTTAAAAATATGATATTGTAAATTACATAAAATATTGAGCACTACATAAAGAGTAGGTATTACAACAGTTTAAAATATTGGGCTATTACGAGGTTTTTGTAAAATTCCGGTTTCGGTCCTTTTCAGCACTAACCTCCGTAAGAGTTGGAAAGTAAAGGTTAGGGTAGGTTTTATTTTACTCAATACGTGAAGCATTTTATTGCGCTCGCACGGATATACTGGAGCGAGCGCGATGGACAGCTTTAGAGTAGCTTAGAGTAAAACCTAACGTATCCGTTACTTGGCAACTCATGGTACGGATACTGGATCAAACACATGCACAGAGTAATTAAAGTCGTAATAAAAATTGCCAAATAGTCGTAACATATATTATACTCCCAGATACCTATTTTCATAATTATTTTCCAGCGTAGGATAAAAGTGTAAGGTTACAAATAGTATATTACGATTCAAGTGTGAAAAATGAAACGAATTTTCGCACGTGCATCGTACGACGTTTTTCAGTACAGATGTCCCTCCGAAGTTTAGACCTGACAAAAAATGCAAAAACGAAAAATATCTCACACTAGCGCGTAAAATCAGCACCACCTGAATTTCTGTTTGTACTGAAAAAAAAAAAGTTTTGAACGAAGTTAAATAGAATGAAAAAAGTAGTAAAATGTATACACCAGTACATAATTATACCTACTAAATTATTTATTTTAACTGTTATGATTAAATTCTAATGCCTGTTTTTGTATCTTTCATGTTCTGAAATTGAACTTTTAAACACTTTTTGGTGGTGTTATTCTTAAAATCGTTTCCTCGATTTTATTATTAGTTTCCTGTTACCTACCTATATTTCGTTTTGGGACTGACGCCCCTTGCCATTGAATTTTAGTTAGTCAGCAATAGAGAAAACGTAAATTAATTAATCGATAGAGGCGAGGCTTGTTGGGTTTTATTCATAATGAGATAAATCGAATAATAAATGTACAGTATATTTATTAAGGGACCATTGCCAAAGTAGTTAAGCTTTTGCAGTTAGCTTTAAATCTGCCAATCAACTTTTACATCGACATATTTTCTGTCTCTGGCGTTACATTTTCAGTAACTTACAAATGTACGCCAATGAATACTATACAAAATGTTGGAATCTATATGTATCCCTGCGTTACGAGACAAAATTGTGTCGATCGAAAAGTTGACTGGCCCAAATGTAGTGTCGACTTCCATTACATACAAGTCATAATGTCTTTCTATTGTAGACCTAAAATGGCGTTTAAGATTACATATACCTAAGTAGATAGAGTAAACTAATGTTCGTGGTCGTATATTTAATGAGATCGCTGCGTTATGGTATGTAACGTGGGTATAAATAAATCACAAACATTATATTTAATGGACTTCTCGTCTGTGCCATTATTTGGTGCCGTTTGTAATGTCACGTTGGATTTGCCGCCTATTTCTTCAAATACACATCACACATAAATAATATAATTATTAGGCGGGTCAAAAGTTGCCCTACCGTCCCTAGTGTCGAAAGTAATTTTTCATCTCTCCTGAACGGAAGGTTCAATTTTCGTAAAGTAGAATGTTTAACTATGGTGATTGTGATCCAATGACTCGAATTATTGGCGCTCTCACTACGTTCGAGCTCCAGAAATAACTCGGGTGCAATGGATCACATTCGACCCTTGGTTAATAATCTACTATTAAATATATATATTTTTTTTTATATCACGTCGGTGGCAAACATGCATACGGCCCGCCTGATTGCAGGACACTTACAGCTTTTATCGAAACGAAAGTGTTATTTCTTTCGATAATCTATAATGCATAGTGGTTATATTTGTTATTTATATTAATTGCTTAAATATAATTTCTTATGTAATTATTTACCGTGCAGTACAGTAAGTAGTTATTTTTATTGTATAAAGTATTCGACTATAGAACCATACTATTCTGCCGAATACGATCATCGATTTCGACCCATCTTTAGTTTTACTGTATAATATTTTAATTCCGAATACCGTAATATACATTGAGTCTCTTGTAACTCTCACGAACTCAGTCGGCACGTGAAACCATCATTATGACTACTCATAGGAAGATACTACTATGTTCCTAAATAAGGGGCCCCATTTAAGAAATTACACCAATGCACCTTAAGCACTGCGATTTGTTACAGAAACGGAAATGATGATTAGGTACATTACGTAGGTGGTACACAATATTTGTTTATGTCAGAGGTCCCATAAAGCCGACTCGAATTCTTGAAATATTGGTAGGTAATATAAATATAGTATATCTCTCAAGTTATACACCTACTGCCTAATGCTAACTGCAAAAAGCTATTTTGAAGAATCGGCCCGCTTAAACTATAATTTGTAATATACATAACCTAACATTAATTCGTAATTATACTGGGCGGAACGGAACGACGATCCTTCCCGCTACCAACCATTACGATGAAATTTCAGAATAGTACCAACATCGAAATATTAAAAAAAAGTACAACCCCTCAAACAAAGTGGGTGATTAGTTAAGAGTTAGTACGCAAAAGTCCATTTTTTCCATGTACGCTTTCGATGTTGATCTTATACTGAAAATCCATCGTAAGGGTTGGTAGTCGGTAGACTCGATCGGTAGCGGAAAAGATCGTCGTTTCGTTCCACCCTGTATATGAATCATAATAATATCGGTGTATTTCGTGATTATGTAACTTTTATTCGGTCTTCATGACATCACTACCTAATACCCTTCGCCCTATTTATAAATCTCGGGGAAGGCCAATAATCGAGAAGTGCAAGTGAAATAATAAATAAAGTGTTTGTAAAAACCCATACAAGCGTAATGGACGGAGCTTCTCTCGGGCCGATAGCTATTGTTAAATAAGTTAAAAACATCGTTGTTGCTCGATTGGGGAAAACTAATTATAACGACAGGGAAGGGAAAATGATTGGAAACATATAAATAGACCAATAATTTAAAATGGTAAGATTGGTAAGTATTTGCTTCTTTCCTTGAATGTATACATTATTCTCATTATTGTTTTGTCCAGGCTTTGTCAGTTATATCCAGGTGTGCAAAGAGTTCACACATAGGTATTACAGTCTGCGCGTGCATCGCAATTATTGACAAGATGAGACGTCTGTTTTAGTATTTTTGGACTCTTAACCTCCTGCCTAGGGCTGCCAACCAAAGATCACAGATATGCGGGATATTCGCGAATTAATTGCGGGACTTGTCTGTAAAATGCGGGACGGCAATGACATTAACATTAAAAAATAATGCTTAATTTCATATCGGTTAAATTTAGTTGCACAGTTATACACTTTCAGTACACGGTGCTCGCAGGCTATAGTCGCCGTCGTCGCGGTACATTCCAATTAACATGTCACAATCTTAAATGCTTTCATTTACATATTCATATTATTATTTTAGTATTTTCAGTTTAGTATCCCCTGAAAAGCGGGACAACTGGCGTCCCGCGTGAACCTTCTGCGGGACCTATACTTTAGGGCCCCAGAAACGGGACGTCCCGCATATAGCGGGACAGTTGGCAGCCCTACTCCTGCCGCCCAGACAATAAAATTTTCCAATGGATTTTGAATTCGTAGTGTAGGAAATAGAATAGAATTTCTTTTGTTTGAGGAGACCTTTTTATAGGCCTCTGGGCGGCATGAGGTTAAAATTGCTTAGTGTGCGTACCATGAGCTGCAGCTGTGTTATTGACGCGGACTTACTTTCTATCCATCGCGTTCGTGCTACTGCTATCTATACGTATAAAGTAAGTTTACGTTAATAACGTGGTGGCAGGTTTGGTACTGTTACACAGACAGATAGGTATAGTGCAAAATCTTTTTTCATCTGTCCTGATCGGAATTTTCAATTTTCGTACGTAGTTAGGCGGGGTCGAAATTCGCTCTACTCTCGAACGAAAGTAAATAGGAAAGTTAGATTTTTGTACTAGGGTGGAAAATAACTTTGATTGAAACTTAATCGATTCTTTTACTTTTCTCAAAACAGAAATGAAAAGTGAGTGTTTAACTCGGGTGAAAGTGACCCATCGACCCTAGAATTATTCGAATTATTGTATTTATGGCGCCCGACCGTAGTAAGGACCAATCCTTACTACGGTCGGGCGCCATAAATATCTCGGGGGCAATGGGTTACTTTCGACCCTCGTTTAACAATCTATTATTCTTTAAAATTTTCACGGAAAAGTCGGAATTCATATTGCTGTCACAGTAAACTTCAGTATCCATTATAGGTATATCCTTCATTATCCAGTATCCATTATATAAAAAATATACAATTCGGCCGTTTCCGTGAAAATACGAAGGAAAAAAAAATTTCACTACATTTGTATCCAAACATTCATGACTAGGCTTAGGACTTTTCATAGCATATCGTGGTTCTAAAATCCTTAGAGATGCTATGTGTAAAATTTTCGAAGTCAAAGTCAAAGTATATTGTAATATTAAATATAATGATTTATACCTACTGTCACATCGTTACTGAGTTAATTATAATCGAACGTAATTAATTTTAAAAATCGAACTTGATTTCATAAATAGTGCTTACGAAATTAGTTATATCAGAGACCATAAAAAAATGAGACAATTAGGTTCAAGACAAACTAGAAAAAGTCTTAGATCGGATAATAGCGATGAAAATGGCGAAAGTATCATGTTGTTTTTCTCGAAAGTTTCGAATCTTTCGTATAAATTACATGTAACTTCCGAACAAAAAACAAAACTGACGTTTGTCGACTTATACGACTTAAGTACCAACCGGCTAAGATCGGATGACCGCAATAACTACTAAAATAGTAGTATTTTTTCCTCACTGGCTATATTATGCATGACGCCATTTCACCCCGCCCTTCTCACTAGTATGCAGCAACCGTTCAGCCGCATCAGTTGTGAGTCACGAATGTTTAAAAAAAAAGTGATTTTTCCGAGAATTTTTGGAGATTCCATCTTTAACAGGAAGCTATGCACCTTCTTCGCCTTACTTTAGAGTTAAAATTAGATACTAGTCCGAGCCAAGAAGATTTTTCGATTGGGTGTCTTGGAAAAAAATTGTGCAAGTTTGACTTAACGTTTATTCCTAAGCTATTCGGCTGAGCGGCATCAAGTAAATTCATATTGAAAGCTTGATTTTTTTTATCACGTACATCACACATTTGCGGTTAAAAGTTAGTGAGAATAAATTTATGATTTTTTGTGACATCCTTTCAACTCACCAAAAATTGGTCCGATCTTACCCGGGTGTATCGGGTTATACGTGGGTCAAACGCAAACCCATGTTCGGAGTCTTTCCGGTGGACAATCTAAATGTTAAGGCCCATAAAGCTTGATTTTCTTATGAAAGCCTTATCTTCATTAAGATGTCCTTCTTTTACATTGCTTTGTATGATAAAAATCATTACTATCAGTCCACAGGCTGTTAACTATCGACCACAGGAAAGAAAAAGTGCTTGTTCAGCTGAACTGTAGAGCCCCTCTTTCCTGTGGCCAATAGTAAGCAACTGGTAGGAGTGTAGTCGTAATTTTTATCATACAATTCAATAGTAAAGGAGTGCCTTTAAATGACAATAAGGGCTTAATAAGAAAATTAACTCTCATAGCCCTTAATTTTTATAATGTCCACCGGAAAGACTCGTAACATGATTTTAAGTTTGACCCACGTAGTATAAACAGTTTAATGAAATAGGTATATAAGTTTACGCTCATAAATCATTCTTCACATTAGTCAGTCCTTAAGGTATTTTGCGTGTCAAAAATAAACGTCGTTAATGTCGTGTTCTCGAGGTATCGCGGTATTTTTTTATTATGGTACCTAACATTATGACCAAATTTCGAATGTCATCGAAATCAGGGTTCTGATTAGCTATGAAAATAACGCGAAAGAACAAAAATACAGTATCTTTTGTTACAGAGCTTCGATTGAACCTTTCGCATCATTCAGTGTTTTACGTGTAAAGTACTTTTTTGCATTATTTTATTGAATTATGATACGCCAAATGTATTGGCTCTGGTACAAACACGTGACTTTTCATTTTGTTCAGACTAAATCTCAATTTCAGTTGACGAAAGACTTTAAATTATGATAAAATACTTATAAATTAGAATCATTAATCTATGCTCTATGTGACGTCAACGTGAAGTGAAGTCTATTTACTTCAAAGGTAACGTCGGTTTTGTTTCTTGTTCGGAAGTTACATGTCATTTATACGAAAGATTCAAAACTTTCGAGAAAAACAACATGATACTTTCGCCATTTTCATCGGTATTTCCGATTTAAGACTTTTTCTAGTTTGTTTTGAACACTAATTGTCTAGTTTTTTTATGGTTTCTGATATAATCAATTTCATATGCACTTTTTATGAAATCAAGTACGTTTTTTTAAAATTAATTACGTTTGATTAAAATTAATTCAGTAACGATGTGACAGTAGGTATAAATCATTATATTTAATATTACAATACACTTTGACTTTGACTTCGAAAATTTTACACATTACGGCTCCAAGGATTTTAGAACCACGATATGCTATGAAAAGTCCTAAGCCTATTCATGACGATATAGCTTAAAATAAATAATTGTTGACGTTGTAATACAAATAAAATTGTTTTGTGAGAAATATTGGTGTATTATTCCAGTGTTCTTATTTGTTCCACGGTTTTACTTCTAAGTAAATATAGTTCGTTTTTTAGCATGAGAGAGAACATAAAAGTAGGAAGCAAGTGACACGTTTATGTGCAACTGTCAAAGTATCATAAGCAGCCATTAAAAATACTAACACTGAATATATTCGTTACTAAATATGTGTTTTCAATATTTACATTTAAATAATACTTACAGTAATATCGATGGCTCTGTAACTCAACCTCGTATAATGGTTTACGAGGTTGTTTCATAAAAATATATTTCTGTACAAAATACATACATTACGTATACGAGGTTGAGTCATACACCCTGAACATACGAGGTTGAGTCACACGACCATCGATATTTATTCTAATGTGTTATTTTAAATTTCTTAATTCAGTTCCGGAAGGGTTGCATAATTAAAAACCCAAGAAAGAAGATATTCGGAACTATCATCTCGGTTTTATACACTGTACCTATTTATACATGTCGGTGAAGAGTCTGCTATGCTATTCTCTTATTGACACATTCGAGACAGCCTTGTCTAAAATCCTAGCTGTTTGATTTGACATTAGGAATCGAGGCTGTGAGCGAGATTGTGGGCGAGTTCGTCGCTGTTTTTCGTTAGAGAATACGAAGTTCATACATTAAACGTCAAACTTTCGACGCAATGTAGTTCCAGCTCACGCCGCATTCGTCGCCGAGCACTAGTGTCGTTTAAAGTACATTAGTGAATACCATTTTTAGGCTCGACGCTGCCGCAGCACTGACACAGCGCTGACAGCAAGGCGGTTTCCTTAGTGAATAACACTACTGATGAGATGACGCAACTTATTCGGTAGAAGACTACGAATAAGCCATGCCATAAACTAGCAGGAGCGTATTTAAATTAATTAACGCTTAAAGCTATCAAAATAAAAACGATATGTACCTATGAAATAAAAAAACATTTAATTTAAAGTTCATTGTTTTATTTACATAACATACTCAACTGCAATAAAAAGAGCCGACCTCTATAGAAAGTCACCTATTTTTTTTTAGCTTGAGTGAGATAAGATAATAAAATAAATAACTTACGGCCTGTTAAGTTGTCGTTTTGGTGAAAATTCCTTAGATCTAATATTTGTCATTACAAGAAAGGTTGTCGATGACTACTACTTTATTTACCAAATTTGTAATCCTAAAAAACAAACGAACGAATAATCTTTGATTGAAATCTCTTAGAGCAATTGTAACTATGTAACCGTAGTTGCAGGGCCGGATTTAGAGGTTGAGAGGCTTCGGGGCAACCAAGGAGTGGAAGCCCCCTGGCCCCCAATTATTTTCCAAATTAGTAAATTTTTTTCAGTCAAGTTTTTCAATATATAGTTTATTGTGGAAACAAGTATAGATTATTTTATTAATTAACAAACATATAAATATAATCGGAAATGAGAATTATCTGAAATTAAATCTTAGCGTTAACGAACCGAATCTTCCGAGCTTTTTCCGCCGAAAAATCGTTGATGATTTCGCTGAAATCCAGTTCTCGGAATAGATCATTTTGAATACTCAAAAAAAAAGTTTACTAGGTAGTTGGAAGTTGAAAAATTTTTCTATTGTTGTGGCCCCTCTTTCGTGGAGGCCCCGGGGCTGTAGCCCCGCGGTTGCCTCCCTCCCCCCCCTTAATTCCGGCCCTGCTTACTTGACAAATTATGGTACGGCTACTTATGGTAAGGCTACATAGCCCTCCTTTACGCGACGACTACTGTGGAGTGTGGACTGCAAACGTCGTTCGAAATCACACGTCATAATTTAATACTTAGCTACATTTTATAGCCGGTTACGGATATCAGTATTATTGCTTAGGCCCCAATTTCACCACATTGACAAGTGCTACAATTGTAAATTTACTGTTAGTCCCATTCGGGGCGTCTATAGGCTACAGTTACCACTTACCATCTCATGTCAAGATTTAATGACAATTATTGTACTAAACTTTGCGACAATTGTCACGGGTTTCAGAAAATGAAAAGTAGTTTATTAACGATATAATAACGTTATTAGTAATAATTTTATGTTGGTGGCAAACAAGCACATGGACCGTCCGATAGTAAGCGGTGGCCGTAGCGTACGGAGGCCTGTGACGTCAGTAACAGTGGTATTTTGCAATTGTCAGACTTGTAATTATGGTGAAATAGGCTACAGGACGCGATTGAACTACGAAAACTTGGCCACCATCTCGGTAACCGAAGCGTAACATCCGGACACTAGGACCAGCAAATAGAATAACAATAGCAAACCATTCTTCCACACCACTATCGAGTAGGGGCCCAAGTTGCGATCCCAACAGTGCGCGGTCTCCACAACCACTGGAATAAGCAGGCCCAGGGTCGAAAAGAAGATGGCACCGACCAGGCCTATCAGGAGTTCTAGGTCTGGCACCGCGATCGCTAGGGTCACTGAAAAAGAGATGAGTATTCTATTATACACATGGGTGACACTTGAGTTGAGTCCTGAATACCCTAATAAATTTATAGGGTTTATTTAAATTTTCAAGGTGGTTTTAGAAAATGATAATGAATGGCTATTAAAGATTTAAAGCGATAAATGAAACAAAAATAATTTACTTTTGCACGAAATTACAAAATAGTCGTTTTAATGAGTTCTATTGAACGAGGTAATTCAATTTATTGAATTATAAGTCTTAATAATACTCCGTTTTCATATTCGAAAACCATGATATTATTAAGATAAATCCTAAAAATTGGGAAACAATAGAGTATATTTTTGAGTAACTTGTGATTAATGCCCCACAAGTTGTTAGTTCTTTATAAAGTTAGTAAAATGAGTATTGCTGTTCACAACTCATGTTTCACCCTGTAGATGAATTTTACTATCGAGAGCTTGGAATTGAATTTGCTCTGGTGTTACTAAAAGTGACACTCGTAAGTTAAACCTTATATCTTTGCAATTAGGTTTACTTTTTCAAATGATGACTGTACACTCGACCAATTGGAACCCTAGGCCACTCTAGAACCATGTCAAAATGAAAAGCCGTTTGAAATGTCTTACAATCTGATTGATAACGTTACTTTGACATGGTTCCTGAGTGGCCTAGGGTTCCAATTGGTTGACTGTACGATACAGTCGACTACAAAGATATACACGGTGCCTCGCGAGGAACCCACATAATTTTAATGCTGAATTCCTGAGCATATTTAGAGTATTTAATGTTACATAAAATTTCCTGGATTCGGCTTGGTTCCAAAGATAATTAACCTTTTTTCGGAAAAAGTTTTTCGACGTAACTCGTCATAAAACTTCTTTTTGATTACAATGCTGCCACAATGTGTTCTAATATTACCACACCTTTTGCCTGACAATCAAAAAATAAGAATAGACTTGACGAAATAACCTGTCCCTAAAAAAAAACATTAAAAAAATTAGTTTTAACAAATTGTTGTTATGATAAAAAGTGTTGGAAATGTTAAAAAGTATTCAAAAAATCTAAAAAAAATCGAAAAAAAAAATTTTTTTTTATGTGGAATTTGACATTTGGTCTCATAATATTTTTTGTTTATTTTGATGTCTAGAATGCATAGTTAAAATTATGTGGTTTCCTCGCGAGGCACCGTGTGCAGGTAATAAACACGTATAATTAATTTAGCGAAACGGGTTAACTCACGTAATTTAAATCGATAATTGCTTGAAATGTTTTGGTGCATTATTTCTTAATGTTTTTAAATATGTTTGAGTCTCATGTTAGTTTTCATTCTAAAAAACTTATAATTAAATATACGGCTCTGTAATAAATTTCCTCACAAATCAATGTATTTAATGTTTGGAGCCAATTTCAGAGCAAAGTACGTTTTACGGTAGTAAAAACGGCACCAGGTTGACTCGTGTTTACCAGAAAGTTTTATTATACCGACTTTTAATATAATATACCTACAGGAAAAATTATAATGAAAAAAAATAATTGGAACGTTCGCACTGCAATAAATATCAGTAAGTAAATAAAACACTTCAGGTGTTTAGAAAAATAATTGATTACAGCAAATAATAAACTACCTACGATTCATAAAATGAAGTCTTAGTCAGTCATAATTTTCACAAGTAAAGTTAGATGTAAACAAGTAAAACTAGATAGGTTGATAAAGAGTCTTACGCTAGCTCGCTTTTTTACCGTCTCTTTTTTTGCGTGGTACAGTCGGCATCAAATACTTTGTTTGTAGCATCCAAAGTAACCAAATACGGCCAATACTTAGTACGTTAACTATATGTATGGCACACTTTGACTGCTGTCAGGGTGCAGGTTTCTATTGCCATCGCGTTAAAGTGCATGTTTAGATATTTTTGAGCAGCGTGGCCGCTAAGATATATCTGAGGGTGACTGTACAAAATTCACTTGGCCGATTTTTCCTGGAATAACGACATGTTTACCTGTGAGAATTACACATAGCGTTCTTATGACGACTTGTGCCAAATTATTATAATTAGTAGAAATGCGGCTTTGCAGCCGAGTCCAAAGGATATCCAGCGGCGCGTACATCTGTAGGCAATATGTGAAGAATACTGCCACAGCCACTAGAATTTTCGCTACAATTGCCAGTCTGGAAACAACGAAATAATAGTAGCTATTTAATCATCAGTTGTATAACATGTTTTAGAATTATAACTAACGTGAGACTCAAATATATCGAACCGGATTACTCACATATTTAAGTCGATGATTGCTCGACTCGACATGTTAAATACGTGAGTAACCCGGTTCAATATGTCTACTACTTTTGTCGTAGAATAGGTATTTTAATAAATTAATTAAAAAAATAAAAAACCGTAACTTATGCCACATTTCTACTAGCATAACATAGCATAACGAACTGTTTCTGTGGAGGTCGCAGTTCTAACCTAAGCACACAATATTCAGTTATAAAAAACAGTTCAGGTAAGTATACAAAACAAACTGGTATAGAAAAAAATAAAAATCATGAAGTTAAACCTCGTTTTTATGAAAGGCCTTTAATTATGTTTTTTTTTTTGCAATTGATCTGAAACATAAAATTAATCAAAAGCCTTACGTTTGTTAACTTAATAAGCCGCTAATAATTGTTTGTCCCTTTCGGTCTTAATAATGTGTCCATAAGAGCAAAAGGGACAAACAATTAATAGCGGCTTGTTAAGTTAACAAACGTTTATTATGAATAAGGGGGTTAATATTTAGGCTTATGAAATTATTTAAAAGAAATTATTTTGTACATATTCGACCCAGAGGTTTTGAACACGGAACTCTACATACACTGATAAAATATAAATTTTAACTGCTTATGTAAATGATACTTTTAATATAATGTGCAACCGTGGAGTCACGGGACAGGCTCTGCCTAGTGTGATCCACCAAAATGTAATTGTTAATGACTGTTTTTAAAAATAAAATTTTACTTTACTTTTACTTTTTACTTTTTACTGAGGCCCGACCCGACATACCCGAACATGAATGTTTGGAATGTTTTTTATCTAAATTCGTAAAAAAATCCGATTAGACAATATGTAGAAAAAAAAACGCAAAGGGGTGGTCGCTTAATCGTTATATCCTGGTGACTTTAGTCTATTAACCATGTCAAATTTACCTATTAACTTTTACCTACATAGGTACTTATTCTGTTACGATTATTTCAAAAATAAATATTTCGTGGTAAAAACGATTATGATTTGAAATAGGCAATCGAGACTGTTGTATGCTGTCGTTAAAATAATCGGCCTCATTTCGGGTGGCGAGATTTAGACTCGTTAGGTATATACTGTAGTATTTTTTAATATTACTCTCATTTCCATCTCTGAAGTCTGTAAAAGTGCCTACGTTGGTACAGTATACCCGTATGAATAAATTGTATTGATCTGTCACGGTAAAAGCGTTAATAGACGTTCGAACATGGTCCACTCCGCACCGCGAACTTGGTCCGCTCCGTACCAAATTCGATGGTGTGTTCAGCGGTCCGCCGACATTATTATTATTATTGACGGTGCGGTCGGTTCGATGGTTTTCCCACAGGATTTGGTGCGGTCCGCACCAAGTTCGCTCGTGTGGACGGCGCCACCGCACCGTACAGCGCTTAATTGTAGGTAATTAATTAAAAGTAAACAAACAATTCGTAAATTTTCGGGTATTTATGAAATTTATAGACATAACAGTGTCTCATAAATAATAATGTGCCAAAATGTAATTATTGTTATTTATTTTTTATTTTTTTTTTCAAATATTAGTATGGATAATAATGTTATTATCTTTTTATGTATGTAATAATAATGTTGTAAACAATGTGACATGTAAAATTCGAGGTCTCTAATAAGTCGCATATGACTATATGACTCTGTCTTTTAAATAAAATTTTGCCCATTCTTATCTTTTTTTTTCTCCTTATTAATTGGTGTTGTAGCGACGATGGTTGCCACAACTAACGCGATTTTAGCTTTTTTGGATAAAATCGGAGACATATCGACGTGATCACTGTCTGGTAGCACGAAACGCACTGGACCGTTTTTGAACGGTGCGATGGTGTGGCGAGTCGAGCGCACGTACGGACCGGACCAAGTTCGCGGTGCGGAGTGGACCATATTCGAACGTCTATTAACGCTTTAACGTATACGAGCTGCACAATTTCATTACTATTGTCTTTTGGAGTCACCCCAGTCAGGGCCTGTATATCCCGGTCGTTTGGCGATATGGGTACAATGGATGGTGCCTTTTAGAAAGTTTTATGTTGAAATAGGTATTCTATAAGCTTAATATTCGTGATGATGGGGATGGGGACTTTTAATTCTGGAGCGGTTATTTACTAAAATATTGACTTAAGGACAAACTTTATTTTAGGGCCCTTTTCCTTTTTAAAAGACATAATCAACGATAGTTTAACCTGTACGATTTCAGTATAAAAATCAATTAAACCTTACTTATAAAGATAGCACCTGGTTTTTTTTTCTATATTTTGTTTTGCCACTTTTTAAGCATGATTCTAGTACCTACTATCGGTCACTGAGCCGCGGAGAGATATACGTATACTACTTATACAGACGGACATAGCGAAACTATTAGGTTTCCTCTTTGCTAGTTTACTACGGAGCAGTAAAAAAACATACTCTACCCCCTGTATACCCACCTCATTTTGGTCTCTTATCTCTGCAACACCTATTGTGTAGGTATTAGTTAATTTAGACATCATAAAAAGGATTTTAACTTTCACGATTATCACTCATATTCGATACCTTTGGGTTCAATTGTCGTAAAGGACAAAATGCAGGTTTTCAGGAGAAGCAAAAAACTATTTTTTTTTTAGAAAACTGTTAATAACTTTTTGTTTTTTGACCTATATTTGTGACGTGTATATGAAAACAATACAGATTGCTGGTATCTTTGACCTGGTGTAGCAATCGTAGTGATAAGCTAAACGGCTTAGAAGTTAGATGTCGTAAAGGACACGTCAAAATGCTATGTATGTCCTTTACACCCACGATTTTTTTGAGCAATTAGAGTTGATAGGGGCGTAAATGACGGTCTTAGATAATTTTCTTATAAATTTGGGGCGTAAATGTAGGTGAAATGGCACAAATAACGACTATTATCTGCTTAATTAACTAAAATCACATTTATAACATTTATTAACACGTATGAAATAAAGAACAAGACTACTTATATGTATGGAAACACAATTTTCTTCAAAAATATAAAATTTTTGCAACAATTTTAAAGTTATTGTTTCGATGCTGCGCTGTATCAACAGTAATTTGAACGTATAAGCTATTACTTCTAGCAGGGGAACGCTTTCGTAGTGTCATCATCAGCCTATATCAGTCCACTGCTAAACAACGGCGCTTCCTTAGCCTATGCGTATGAACGCATTAGGAGGTAAATGCCCATACACCACGCTGGGCAAGTGGGTCGGCGATCGCAGTAGTGTGTCCACTATCATTATGCTGCTGCCCATCATCAACATTCGATAATTAAATGATAAGTGACTTACTTAACTGACTTAAGCCACTTAGCCGACTCTTACCTCACCCACGGGAAGAGGTGGTGACAAATGTATTCTTACTGCCGTCACAACACGGAAACATAGCACGGTTTCGTATTTATGTAAAGAACAAACACTATGTATTGGTAATAGTAAAGCTTAATAAGCAACTGTTCAAGTAGTTGCTTTATGTGATGTGCACACTGCACAGGTAGTAATCGTAAGACTTTACAAGAAAGAAGAACTAGGAATACCTACGGGTTAAGTTCCCCGGTACTAAAAGCACAGATTGTATTTCTAGAATTTAACGCCTAGATACGATTATGACGTCTTCTGATATTATGTTATTTCTACTTATTTCTACTCAAGATTCAGAATCACTGTCACATATATGTACATATAATCTAGGTACTTGGATAGTGGCTGATTACAGTTTACTGATTACCTTTAGTGTATTTTATTTACATAAATAATTAAAAGTTGATAGATTTAAAAGTTGTGTGGATTATGTTGATTTGACATAAAAAACTATTAAAATTTTTTCATAAATTTGTTTGCATGTGTACAAACAAATTTATGGTTATAAACAACACATCGGTCCTTTACCACCCTGATCATTCAATAGTAATTGTATAAGAAATATAAGAATACATTTTTCGTGCCGGTCGTAAAGGACGGCGAAGAAAAAACTTGTTCTTTAAGCCCAAGTTGACCATAGTACTATAGAAAGTAATTGTAAAAAAGTAAGGGCGTAAAGGACAACACATAACGTATTAGGTCACTTACGACACTATTTTTATTTGTCCATTTCCCTTACGATACTGAAAATTATTTATAATAAATGACTTGATATTTACGCCCCATTCGCTAAGCTATTTTTGCAAGTCCATAGTAGCAAATCTTGGTCGTAAAGGCAACTTTTTAAGAGATATCGATACTTTAACTATACAGATCGATAGCGCTTGAAATTCTGAACAAAACTGTATAATATATATAACTCATTTTCGCCAAAATGTCCTTTACGACAATTGAACCCAAAGGTATCGATATTTTAAAGACAAACGTGTCTTAATCGCGTAAACTTACGATATTCTGACGTTTCGGGCATGACGAAACGTCAGGATATAATTAAACGTAAGCAAGTTTACGCGATTAAGACCCGTTTGTCTTTAAAATATCATTAAAAGGAGTTTTCTGATATTAAATTGACCCTGTGTATTAAACACAGCCCCAGTGATAATAATTTTGTTAAGTATTTCATTTAGCATATGTACCTACCCATATAGATAATTACCACTTTTTCCGTGTAAACTTGCTTTATGTATTCTGTTGGTGGTATAAAATAATAAAATAAAATTTATTTAAAAGTAAGGTAATACGAGTATAAACATAGATTGTCGCCAAAGCGGATATTGGTTCTTGAGACGGGTTCATATATTTTTAAATCTGTTGGTAAAGTCTCCCTCAATTTCCTGAATAAGACAAAGTATGTCATTTTTAAAACCTTGACAAAGGTGCTATCAATAGATTTTATTATTGTACCTTGTTTTTATGCCGCGTCGCGCGTTGAGGCACTTGAGACGAGAACAAACTGAAAAGGGAAGCTTAAGAGGCCGACAACGATTTTAGTCTCAATAAATTGAATTTCATAAATGTCGCCAGAGAAATTTCGAACCTCATTTCGTAAATAATAGAAATAACGAGTGCTACTTGCAAATAACACGTCTTCTTAGTTTACTAATTTAATGTAATACTTTAATTTAAATTAGCTCTTAATCGCTAATGGTTCTCACGAACAAGTTTGAAAAACACTGCTTTCTAGCAAGTATTCAATGTCATAAATATTTTTGCCTTTCTCAAACTAATAATTCTACTTATGTTTAGTTAATGATGGCTCTAGTCTAGTAGTGAATTATAATGAAAACTTTTCAAAATCAGGTCACATGGTGGTTTTATAAGGCTTACGACCGCGAACTTCGAAACCCATAAATTTCGAGGATTTGTCTTTGTCATTCTAATGAGTAATGACGCTTTGATTGAAGTGGCAGAATCCTCTTTTCCGGGTTTCGAAATACGCAGTAGGGCAGTAACATTTTTATAAAGTAGCCTTACCGCCCCTGTAGGTACCTATAAAACCTTATATACGATTCCCCATTTCGCCCAACCTGTGATGAAGAACATTGGCTTAGTATTTGAGAAAGATAATAAATTTACAAATAATTATCATTCCAAAAGCTTTATCGACTCAAGTTTACGACGAATAATAATTTGTGTAATATTGCCCTATCTATCTTATCTGCGTTTGTTACAATTGTTATTACGCCACGGGTAACGGGCGAGTATTAAATTTAATTTCCCAGCAGGCTCGTGAAAAGATTGATCGCTAAACGAGTTACGTACAATATGGCTACCGAAAAATACTTTTAACCATAGTCGAAATTATAATTGGATCAACGTCACTATGTTTTAATAGTATTTTGAAGAGAGTTAACTCATTTTTAGGGCACCGTACTTAGCCAAAATGGCAAAAACGGAACCCGTAGAGATCGTTCGTCATGTCCGCCTCACTAGGAAACTATGTAAGTACTGTATATACCTAATGAAATTTGACAAGAATATGTATTGCATAAACCACTTTAAAATTATGATACTAAATAGTAAAAAAAAATTTGGGACGGGCCCTCCACAATAACTTTTTTTTCAATGTACATTCAATCAATGTAGGTAACTAGGTACGTATCAAAATTATACAAGTTTCTAGAGGAACGTTATGTTTACCGTCTACGGTGGCAACGATTGTAAAAACAGTTTTATACTTAAATTTCTTGGCTATTCCAGATGTATTTTTCGACGGCATGTGCTCGGTGTGCTTAAATGCAATATAAGTGAGTAGGTACCATTATTGCATTGACTTCGTTTGTGAGGAAGAACTAATAAACAACCTCGAATTAAACGAATTGTTCTGTGAGCATTGTGAAAACGAATTATTTTCATTTTTGTTTTCTTTGGGATGTAACAAAAGTTTTTACTGTTCAATATGTAGAAGAAATATTAAAGAAGATCTTAAATAAATAAAATATGTATTTATTTATAACCGTCATAAATTTTGCCTGATATTCACAAAAGCGTCGATAAATAGTTTTACTTTTATGGCCCTAATATTTTTTTGTGTGTAGAAATAATAATAAATTTATGACAGTCATATCCATATAAATCTTTAAATCGCTACCTGAAATCCGCTCTCTAATTAACGACTTTGTTGCTAATTCATAAGTTTTACTTGTGTTACTGCTGACTATTTAATTTTATGCCCGGTAAGCGGGAAAGCAGGGATTCCAATTCGAATATTCCCTCCATTTTAGTATTTGAATAATACGGCTTGAGGTAGGCATTCAAATATTCTATTTATTTTTAATACCCAAACAAAACAATGTAGACACTTTACAGCAACGATTACAAAGTTTTAATAGGTACGAATTCTGCAACAATTATTACATTATTATATTAAAGCATGTCAGGCCATGCTCAGTGTAGGGTTCCGTAGTTATTCAAGAACGGCTGGGTCGATTACGTTCGAAATAGTTATATTTTAAAGTGCTCTACATATAAGCCTCTACATATAACTATTCATGTTTTTTTCATATTTTTTAGACCTACGGATCAAAAGTTAGAGAGGGGGAACACAATTTATTTTAATTTTGATGAGATTATCTCGGAAAATATTGACTTTAGAAAAAAACTTTCTTTTAAAACCGTTATTCTTACATAAAACTATGAAAACAGATAAACTCCCGTATATTAACTCATTTTAACTTCATTCCGACGTTTCGAACACTTTACAGGGTTCGTGGTTGCGGATGACAGTTAATATATATTATATGCGAGTTTATCCGTTTTCATAGTTTTATTTAATGTGTAATCCTCTCGGTAACCGAAGAAAATATTACCCTTATTCTTTTTAAGAGCCCTATTCAATGATATCCCACACTATAGGATTACATCAAATAAAAAAAAACATCCCCACTTCACCAGTTGGGGAGGTACCCGAAAATTTTTTTTGTTTATAGTTTTTATTGTACCACTTTGTTGGCATGATTAATATGTATACCTGACCTGTACCAAATTGCAGATTTCTAGTATTAACAGGCTATGCTGCGGAAAGACGGACATGGCAAAACTATAAGGGTTCCGTTTTAGCCATTCTGGCTACGGAACCCTAAAAACGATTTATGGACTTTTTATGAATTTCCACGAAATTTTTCTATGTATACTCGACCAATTGGAACCCTAGGCCACTCTAGAACCATGTCATAATGAAAAGCCGTTTGAAATGTCTTACAATCTGATTGATAACGTTACTTTGACATGGTTCCTGAGTGGCCTAGGGTTCCAATTGGTTGACTGTACACCAAGGTTAATCTTTAAGAAATTGTAAATCCAAGTTACAGACAACTCACATTTCATCCTGCGGTAGGTTTAAAGTGACGCTTCCTTGGGCCGCGTCTCCGTATTTCATATAGCCAAACAGTCCAACGATGCCATACAACGCCGCCACCAAAGCCATGGTCACGTTTAATACCCCTGGGCAGCCAAGGAAGTTCTTCGGGTTCTCCATCTCGTTCTCTATGGGCATTACTACGTTGATTCCCTCCATGGCGAAGATGGCGGTGCTGAAAGTATATTAATAGAAAAAGATTATAAATTTCATGTTTTTTTACTTTGTCCGCATCCGTAGCCTAGTTGGTATTGGTAGTGACCCTACCTACGGAGCTGGAGGTTCCGGGTTCAAATACCGGCAAGGGCATTATTTGTGTATTTATTTATTATAAATATTTGTTCCTTGGTCATGGCTGTGTATGTATTTAAGTATCTATATATATCTATCTATTATATATATCGTCGCCTGGTACCCACATCATAAGCCTTAATTGAGCTTACCGAGGGACTAGGTTGATTTGTGTAAGATGTCCCAAAATATTAATTTATTTTATTTATTTACCTATTATGATTTATGGCAACCGGGCTTAACACTTTAAAAACTGGTTACCATTCTGACGCGACTACAATAAATTTTATTTTTGTCGGTTAACCTCGTGCTAAGTTAAATACTAATCTTATTACTGATTTTGATTTGTTACCCAACCGGAACAAACCGAGCAAGGGTTCACAAAGGCCTTGATAAATTGAGGGCTTAGAGATCCGGCCCACGTGGATTATGAAATTGCCGAAGTATAAGTACTTCCGCAAGAAGTGTCATTAAGAAATTGAAGAAACCTTTATCAAAAGGGCTTGTAAGTACAGTTCGTATATTTAAATCAACATTTCGCACCTTTAGAATGAAAGTGACCTAATTCAAAATTTTGGATTGATCAATTATGTACTTAATTAAAAACATCTAAAAGTTTAACATTCCTAATTCGAAAATTTTGGATTAGGTCACTTTCATTCTAAAGGTGCGATTTGCTATGAATAAGGTGCGATTTGCTAAGTAGTTATTCCCTTTTATTATGTACAGACAGACTTGGAAGTTGATGCCGACAGATGTTTACAAACAAGTATTTTATTTTAAGTAATATTCACACGGCTCGTTACTCGTTCGCCCAAAGTTACAAATGCCCTCACTGGCACTTTGTGGGCAGGGACTATTAAAATAACGAAAACGTTTTCATAAAAATAAAAATCAAGGGCGTATTAACAAAGAAAAGTAAGTATATGGGCCATTATCTTGTTAGGAACTTTTGTATACACCTACAGAATGTATGAAATTGAATCGAAGCTTACCTCAAAAACAGGGGCCATTCGGTGACGCTAATTGCCATTTTTTCTGGTCCCACATTCGGTATTCCTTCAAACGTGTAGTAGCAAGTTATAAGAAATGTTAGAAGGAGACACATATTAGCTAAAAAGGAAAATGGAACTAGGAATTTGAGATGACGGATCTGAGCGGTAAGAATCAGAGGGAGTAATAAAAAACCGCAGTAGATTTTGACGGAGTAGATGCGAGTTGGATAAAAGTGGTCGCAAATCTGTAAAAGTGGAATGACAGTAATGAAATTATTTTTCCCCGCAATGGTTAAGTTAGGTTAGTATGTTTATTAACCCTAAAAAGTAATTTTGCGTACTTTTTAGGGTTTCGTAGTAAACTAGGAACCCTTATAGTTTCGCCATGTCCGTCTGTCCGTCTGGCTGTTCGCAGCATAGTCAGTTATATAATATTATAGAAAATGTGAATTCGGTATAACGCCTACAACTACACAAAACACAAACATCAACCGCGACCAACATCGCATAATGAAGAGCTCGGAATCACCGACTCAGTGTGCTTACCATGAGATTACGCCGTGATTTTAACGCAGATTTAATACTTGAAAACGATTGCTAGTAATGCGTATTATTACCCATTTTTGTAATAGCCCGGTTCACGGTAACACATGAACTAATGAAATAATTATACAGAAATTGCCCTTAATTCGACAGAAATAAGTGATGGATGCTTGTTAGCCTCCTTGGCACGCTATAGTCTTAAATTATATATGTAAAATATATTATTAATACTTATTATTACTTATACCTAGTTATTTTTCTAGCAGGAACGAGAGATTGACAAAATTAAACATCGACATGATTGTTATCGATAAGTCTTGTAGTAGTCGATAAATAAATTTAATAAATAAATAATGCGCAGTAACTTAGAGATAATCTACAAGAATGCAAACCATATTCAAAACGATAGGTACATTATTTTTCTTATACGTTGTATTTTGTACCCATTAAAAGAACAAAGACTAATAAGAAACACTAACGCTCTAGGCAATAATTCATATGAAGTATTAGATATTTCAAAATAAAGCGTAGATTGGTCCTGTATTTCTTGGTTACCTGATTTTACGAACTTAGTATCTTTACGAGAATAGGGTGTACGGCTGTACGCATCGATAACAGTTATGTCGATGTTTGATTTAGTCAATCTCTCGTTCCTGCTTGAAAAACATCGAGGTCATACTTATTATAAAAACAAAAACCGGCCAAGTGCGAGTCGGACTCGCGCGCGAATGGTTCCGTACCATTACCAATTTATTATTAAAAAAATACAGTTAAATCAACCTACCTCAAAAACTATAGGAGATAATTTAATCAAACCAAAAATCGTTGATAGAGTTTGTTAATGTACATTACATAACACATATTTTTTTAGAATTTTATATCGCGTAGTTTAAAAAATAGAGGGGGGGGGGACACATTTTTCAGATTTTCAAAGACTTTTCTATTAATACCCCACACGCTTATATACAATTAAAAAAAATGTTCTATCCCTCAGTACATCATGTATGTATGGAGGGCCCCCACCCCAATGGTTTTTTTTACAATTTAGTATCATAATCCTGTAGCGGTTCATACAACACGTATCCTTACCAAATTTCGTTACTGTAGCATTTATAGTTTCCGAATAAATCTGCTGTGACAGACGGACAGACAGACATGACGAATCTATAAGGGTTCCGTTTTTGCCATTTTGGCTACGGAACCCTAAAAAGTGAGTTAAAGATCATGTTCAATCTCTTGGACGTTGTCGAAGTAAGGGGTAAAGACGAACTCACGTCTTTAAGCGATGAGGCGATGAATATCACGTAGACACTCGTCCCTCCCAGGCACACTCCAGCCATCGCGTAATCAGCGAAGTGTCTGTGAAGTTCAACAGTTCATTAAAGGTCTGTTCCGTAGCCGTACCATGAGTTGCTAAGTAAGGCCCTCGTTTTTCTCGGCTACCCGCTGCCGGCGACGTTTCAGAGAAATCACCCTCAAACATTCGCGAACAAAACATTCGAACGTGGTCGGCGGCGGACAGGTGTCGGTCGCCGGTCGCCGGCCAGAAAAACCAGGGCCTTACCGATGCGTTAGGTTTTACTTAATACATAAAGTATTCTTTGGCGCTTGCACGGACATGCTCGAGCGAGCGATGGACTGCTTTATGTATCGAGTAAAACCTAACGTAACTATCCAATACTTGGCAAGTCATAGTACGGCTACAGCTCTTTATGTTGGCGCTAAGCGGTTACTGATGAATGAATAGAGCGTCATTATTCTCTGGCTACGAGCCTACCTATACCGGGATTTAGTACGAGTGTTAAGTTTACGTAGTCACGAGTCACCTTTAAAAGCCACTATAAAACACATAGTAATGGCCTTTGAACGTATATTTTGATGCAAGCCTTGAAGGATTTAGTAATGGAGTCGCCTTCATATCGTTTCTCCTCTGCCAAGGCCTTGGAACATTGTTCATACCCGTTTATAAAAACTACTTCATTAATCGATTCTTCGCAGTCTTGTAAACATGCGGTACCATTTTATATGTTGCCTTTATTTGTTCATATTACAACATTTTATTACATACAATTTTTCAAGAAAATCAAGCACTATGGAATCGATAGCAAAATCGGTTTCAAAAATGTCGCACACAATTCGTATTTTTTTCGCATTTTTGGAACAGCTGGCCAATAAAATGATGGTCGTAAAAAGTAACATTCTTTAACAATATATCTTTTTCCGGTAGTCATTTGGCAAGTACTGCCGCAAGAGCCTCAAAGTTGAAAACCAGTTTTTGCCAATACTGGTTATAATTTTCATGTAATTAAAATGTGCAATTTCTTAATTTATGACAAATAATGTTATTGTGTTTCTACATAAAAGTAAAACAGAAATTATCTACGAACTACTGACTTTTCTTTAAAGAACCTTAAAAATAGAGTCGATCTTTGGGCCTATAAACGAAGTACAAAATAAAAGAAAATCCAAAAATGATCATAATATTTTTTGTTTCTCTAGCCACGAAGTATCGATCCATAAAGATTATTTTTTGAATTACCGAAAATGAAAAAATCGATCCACCCTAATAAATAGGGACCTATAATGCTGTCAAAAATAGGTAGGTACAAATAATGAGCTTTCGGAGGGAGGGTATAAAGGTAATAGGAGTAAATATTTAAAAAAAAATCATACTTGTACCAATAAAATACGAACAGTGCCTTAAACATTAGATATTTAATATAAAATAATATTAAGAATTATTTTAACAATGACAACGATATTACAAAGGTAAATGATAAATGCTACAAGCTGACGGCAAAAGCATCAAAATTTGTAAGAGCTTACTTTGTTCTCCTGTGAGGAGGATCAAAAGCAAATTTAATCTTAAAGAGCAAAAAGGGTTTCCAGCTGGAGTAATGAAAATAATTGGGTTCTGTTCGGCAGCATATTTTGTTTACTTCTGGTCTCTTGTGATGAGTCATGAGAACAAACTTAACAACAAGTTTGCTTTCTCTAAATATAAAATTACAAATAACTATTTACTAACTAACCTTACATGCGTAGAAAATTTCCTAATACGTTTTGGGCCAAGTTTAAAGGCCTTTTCACAGGTTTCAGCGTAGCTCAACGAAGCTACTCTGATTTCTTCACATAATGCTCTTGATGTCGAAACCTTCAAAACAAACGTTAGTGAAAGATAAGCCATGTATTTACTAGACAAAATATGCAGAATAAAGTCTATTCATTCTTACTTATCTTATCTAGTAAACAATTTTCGACCCTCAAACTGCATGCACCTTTCCTGCAATAATAAAAAAATACTAAAATATTTCCGCCAGTCTGCATACCAATCATACAGTTTTGAAACTAGAGGCCGGCCACGTGATTTCGTATTTGGAGATTAGAAACTTGTTTACTAGTTAAGACGAAAAGATAAGGCTAGGAAAAGACGTTACATATGTGAAGGATTAAATTAAATACACACACAGTACTAGGGTTGCCACCTATTTTTAAAGACAAAATAGTATTTTTATAAAAATGTAAAAAAAATATAGTACTTACAGGAATAGTGAGGAAAAAAATAGTACACCTATTTATCAAATTGTACTTGCCGCGAACTCCGCGAATGCGTGTCGTTTCAAAATTCCAAACAACCACAAAATTGAAGCCGCCGGCGATATAATAAAAATTATTTATAATTATTAATTATTATAATTATATAAGTATTTTACGTACTGTAATGTTATTGTATATTATATAGTACAGTCGAGTCAAATATAGTACGATACTATATATTATAGTACGGGTGGCAACCCTACACGGTACCTACGTTATTTTATATGGTACAGTCGGCCTGAGAAACAATGTTTTAGATATATTTTGTACAGATTTATCATTTTCTCTCTGGCTTCTTCCAGTACTCTGCGGTGAGTGTTTAATATTGAGAGGGGTTGTGTTTGTTTATCATATTTACCCACGCTTAAGGTATTTTATCTAAAGAAAGTATCTACAGTCGGCGATAGTAGATTATATCAATCGTAATGTTTTACGAAAACAGGCAATAAAACGTATTTTTGTTGCTGGCCGTACTCACTAATATGTGGACACAATGCGTAGCGATGATTGCGACCAGGGCTGTGCCGAAGCAACCAGGGATGATGCCGATGTGCTTGAAGGCGGCTGGCATCGCTAGCAGCCCTGAGCCCAGCGAAGACTTTAGGAGATGAAAAAAAGAACCCACTGTCCTGCAAATAATTATTCGTGACAATGTATTCTCATCATCAGCCTATGATAGTCCACTGCTGGACGTAGGCCTCTCCTATTAACTATGCGTATAAACGCATTAGGAGGTAAATACCCATGATCGCCACGCTGGGCAAGCGGATTGGCGATCGCAATAATGTGTCCACTATGATGACGCTGCTGCCCATCATCAATCTTTTATCCAATAATGGTCATTGACACTTCAATCCCTTAGTCGACTCTTACGCAGGGCAGGAGGAGTTGGGGTGGTGACACATGTATTCTTATTGCCGTCACCACACGGCACAATGTATTCTCGAAAGCATTTTATTATTTTTGGCAACTTCGAATGGTTGCCAGTTTCGTTTGGCAAAGCTACATTAGTCAAAAGTGTCATTAAAAGAAACCAATAAGCCTTAAGAATTTTTCATACTATTATATGTATGTGGAGAGTATTGCCTCAGAACAGAAACTATTAATTTTACTCATACATACAGTGCCATCGAGCGTACCACCGCCACATAAAGGCGCCTGCTCGCACCTTTTGGTCCTCCTTTGTTTGGGAGAATCAAATCGAGAGCACTAGCTGCTGCCATAATTCTTGGGGCCAAGCGCAAGAAGTGCTCGTCGAATTTCCATCGACCGTCGAGGATGACTCCCAGGTACTTCATCGACGACTCGCTATTCTAACCTAACCCACTTTTCTACTAGCAGTTTGAATCTGTGGAGGTCGCTGTTCTAACCTAACCTATTTTTCTACTAGCGGTTCGTTTCTGTGGTGGTCGTAGTTCTAACCTAACCTATTTTTCTAAAGCTTGTTCACGAAATAAAGTAGCCATTGCTGTATAATTATTTTTTTTGTATGAGACTATACCTTTGTACAGGTGTTATTACAAAGAAGGGCTCTTTACCTATCTTTTGGATTTAAGTAGCGTTTCTTCTTATTTGACCATTTTGGCTCATTTAGTTCCCCAATGGGTCTTAACTGAATTATAATACTAATGCTATAATAAACTACAATTTTTATTAACTATTTCAAGTCTAACATTGTTGAAATCGTCTCGGAAGTTCGCACTTTTTTGGCACTGAACTTTTGCATTAAGCATTATCTGAAGTTACTTTGATTTTGACGACTTTTCAGCGAATGCTTTTGGATATTGGATTGTTAAACATAAAACAGAAGAATTAATTTACAGTCCTATGGCTGTTAAAACTACATGGTATTGTTGTGTAACAGTAGAGGCTGATTTTACGATGGCTACTTTATTTCGTGAACAAGCTTTACTAGCAGTTCGCTTCTGTGGAGGTCGCAGTTCTAACGTAAGCAATTGCATTTATTGAACGTATTGCGAAAACACAAATCAAATTATTTATTAACTAAAGCCGCGAAAGCTGAGTACGTGGGTTCGATCCCCACCTCGGACATAGGTGATCTTGGTCGTTTTTCTTTGGTGTATGACATCTAATATTTACAATTGCATTTAGTTATACAAAAAAGTTCACGTAAGTATACAAACTGGTATAGTAAAAAAATAATACCTACAACATTGAGGTATATTGTATGAGATAGGTATATTGAAAATTGATATACAGATCATTATTGGTGTTAGAAATGTTTATGAAAATCAACATTATGAACATGAATAATTCGGAGTTAAGATACTTATGAACAAACAATAGTACAAATACTGGTCCCAATTTCACCACATTGACAAGTGCTACAATTGTAAGTTTACTGTTTCTCCCATTCGGGGGCGTCTGTAGGCTACATTTACCGCTTACTATCGGAAGGGCAGTGCGTTTGTTTGCCACCAACATAATATGTAGTGCAGGAACTTAAAATACTTTAATAAATCAGCAGTAAATAACTACTTTTTTGCGAAACAAAAATACATATAGTTGCCACAAAAAATAACAAATTGTCATAGGATTCGGAAAATAAAAAGTAGTTTTTTAACAATATAATAACGTTATTTGTAATAATTTTATGTTGGTGGCAAATAAGCACATGGACCGTCCGATAGTAAGCGGTAGCCGTAGCCTACGAAGGCCTGTGACGTCAGTAATAGCGATATTTTACAAGTCAAATTTGTAATTATGGTGAAATAGGCCACTGATCATCATGATGTTAAATTATATAAGAAACATTTTCGGAGTTCCAATAATTGAAGTTACAATTTTATATGAACTTTGGCGCACCCCGAAAATATATTATATGAGGCCTGCAAGGCTTTTCCAAGCTGAAGCCTGTAAATAGTGCTTTTCTGTATTCAAGTCTGACATACTTTGACGTTTAAAAACAAAAGAAACGTGCTTTACAGGCTAAGGCACTGGTCTCACCGCGAGCTACTAAGCTATGAACTATCGGCTATAAACACGAACAAAAGATACGCACTCCCGTGTAAATAAAAGAGACACGGTGTTACTCGCCCGGCGGTGATAGCTGATAGCTGGGCGAGTATCGCTGTGTCTCTTTTATTTACACGGGAGTGCGTATCTTTTGTTCGTGTTTATAGCCGATAGTTCATAGCTTAGTAGCTCGCGGTGAGACCAGTGCCTAAGGCCTGACATTTAGTATGAAATTCGTTTAAATCATTGTTTGCTCGTAGAATCCGAAACTACGTACTTCCTTGATCGATTTGAGGTACGTCATGTAAACATTTCATTACAAGTTTGAGAAAAATAAGTCACTTCACGGAAGATTGTTATTCCTACGTAGTTAAAATACCTAATGATCTGCGTTATTTTAAGCGGTACTCTAGGGTCAGAATAAGCGTTGAGCAAATATTTTTCTACTAGAGTTCCTTCAAAACGTGCTCTGTACCGGTTTCTGGGACCTGAAGAGCAACGATTTATATTATAAGTTTCAAAATTAAGCAATCCTAACGCGTGCCAGGAGTTGGGAATTACTTAGTTTTCAAACTAACCCTACATTACACTGCGAGAGGATATTATAGCCAGCGTATTAAATAAATAAGGTAAAAGCAGGATGTAAGATTAACAGGGATCCGGCAACGTAATAATAATATCAAGAATCAAAGGGATGGTCTTATGAAACTTTTGATAAGTGGAAATGGGAAGAAAGTGCTATCGTCGGTCCATGTCACTGTGACACTATTTTTGGGTCTCCCTCGCATCAAGAGGTCCAGCCTAACTCGTGGAATACGTCAGGTGAGAGTGAAATAAAATGTTTTGAGTGTGAAAGTGGACACAAACAACCAAAAAAAGGCTTAAATATATAAAGGATGTCATATACCCAAGAAAAAATATCGAAGTCTGCCAACGCTGGAGGTGGGATTTGAACCCACGTCCTCAGCTTTTGCGGCTGGCGTCTAAAGCACTCGGCCACTCCAGCTTAGCGGACACCGGTCGAATTTCTCGGGTATATGCAATATGTTATGTTATAAGGTTAGGTTAGGAATATATAAGAAATATAAAGATCGGTCTGGATTTGTCAGTTATTTTAAATCAATGTGGTTAATACACAATAGCAATTGGTATTTGGGTGCAGCTTCAGATTCTCCATCAAAAAATAACGCTCTGGAGTCATTTAATGGAGTAATAAAGGATAGCAATACCCTTCGAGAACGTTTTCCCCTGTCAAGATTTTTGGAAATTAGGTTAGACACATTTCTGCTAATTTAAGTATTTGCGTTAGAAAGTAACATTCTAACAAACACGTCTTACTAATTAACAAAGTTCGTTTGTTTTCCTATCAGTTTATTTTAGGTAGGTACTTAATTAAGTAAAATATATTATGTTGATAGTAGCAACGGAAATTTGCACAGTCTGCACAGTAGAACTGACCGGGTTTGAGCCATGAAGCAATCTAACACGAGTATTGGCCGAGAACTCTCTATGTATGTATAATTATCTTAACTTGAATAAGTTAAGATAATTAGAAAATGTTCGTAATATACCGGGTGGCCCATTCAAATTTATTATTATTTTATTATTATTATTATAAGACATACGAATATTTGTTCTTAGGAACCATGTCATCGATTTTAAAAATAATGAAAACTACGTTGATAAATATAAAAAAAAAAAATTTTCTTAAGATTTACACAACAAACACCGAGTAAAACAAATTTAAGTAGGTATATGAAAACAATGAATTCCTTTCATTTTAGACATCATGTTTCTTAGAGACATTTACAGCTTAAGACCTACACAAACGATATCTAAATAAAAATAGTGTAAGTTTTTTTTTTCAAAACAACCGGGTTCGATTCCCTAGCTGGGTACAGTTTTTTTTTCAAATGTATGAATGCAGTTTTTCTTTTTATCATAATCGGTGACATAGTTCCTAAGAACAAATCTTCGTATGCCTTATAGTTTCAGACTTTTCCATACTGACCGATTCGAATGGGCCACCCTGTACCTATAGCAAAAAATTATAAAATACAAATTACTTAGATATTTATTTATAGCACGATCAGAGTCAACAATTTTACACTTTTCCAAATCGACGGGCCTTGGGCGATGTCCGATCATTGACAATAATAGATAGGTAATGTAAACAACCATAACATAACCAAGTCTTAAATATGTCTGATAAACACAGAAATGGAACACCTTTCCGCGCGTTCTGGTATAGCATGGGAGATATGGTGCTGCCATAGAGGTGCTGCCATCTACATATTTTGAGGAAATTGTTTTAAGTGTTAAATATTTTATGAGTTGTATTTTTTAAGTAGTAACACTGCTATCACTACTGTGTATATAAATTTAAATATTTTATGTCATATACCAAAGAAAAAAATATTAATTATTAATTTAATAAACTATATTAGGTACTCATATTTGAAATAGGTACTCATACTCAATATATGAAAATTACTAAAAGCGCCATACATATACCTGTAACATTTGAAGAGATCCCTCGATTTCTCCAAGATCTCATCATCAGACCCCCAACTTGGTGCCAACGGGACCGTCTCGGGGTTATACACGTAGGATCACAAAAAAAAATCGGTTCACGATTCCGGGAGATATCGGGTAAAATATATAAAACAAAAAAAAATCAGACGAAAAAAATAAAATCCATTAATAGTTATTTGTTGTACAAGGGAGGAAAGTGGTTGTTTAATCATCGTGCCAATATTGAGACCCGAGCTAGCGAGAGATTCCATAGTTGAAACACGAGCGAAGCGAGTGGTTTAAAAATGGAATCACGAGCGTTGCGAGGGTTTCAAGGCACGATAATTAAACAAACTTTGCTCCCATGTGTAACACAACATTTTTCCCCACACTAAAGCGAGGAAGCAGCTACGAACGTGTAAAAAAAACAATCAATGCAACAAATCAGTTTTTTTTATAATTACAATAAAACCTACCTACATTAATGAAATTGTAAAAAATTCTATCATGTTTATGTATAAAATCTGTATCCGGCAGCTTTAGAACATCAATCATTTTAAAAAATGTGTGAGGTATACTTAAATTGCCTACTTTTTGATATTACATAGGAAACTTTCCTTCCAAAACTGTACATTCGAGTATTTTTTTATAAGTTGGCAACATTGACGTACAAGACGTCAGTGTTAGCGGGTTGCGTTCTGAATGTAAAGTATACTATCTGGTTTTTGTCCAATATGATAAGATTTTGTGATAGGTTTTTATGAAATACTAAAAATCTAATTTATTATCTTGAATAAATGAAATAATCTGGTGTATGATAAAATTTTCATGGTGTCCCTCAAAAAATAATCAGCGAATCATAGCCATACCAGCGTTTTACGTTCATGGTTTTGAACGTTTCACGGTTCATCTGTCAATTTACTTCCTTCACAAGTGATTAAAATGCAACTTCCCTCACTGAAATAACCTATTCTGAGGGAAGTAGGTGTTTCCGAGCTAGTGTGGGGAAAATATAATTACTTACCAATTCAACACCCGCACTTAAGTATCAGTACCGGTCATGTTATTTTAACCAATTGCAAAATATTTTTCAATGAGAATAAGACGCAAGAATAATAATTTTAAATATTTAGCATGATTTTTCTTGCGTCTTTCTTATTGCGGAATTTCCACGGATTTTCAGTGACATGATATTTATCACCGAAAATCCGCAATATGGAGAGGGTCAAATAGGAATTTGTCAGGCTTTACGTTCATAATCGATTACGATTTCTCTAGAATCGATTATTTGGATAAATATTAAATATACAATACATATTTTATTTTTCTCATCACTACGTTCAGGATTCCATTGTCGAATCCATCGCTTCATTTGGGCATCGTTGAACGCCCTCGCCGGAAATAAATCATTTTGATCCCTTGTTTATAATGACATATACATTGACGTCGACTGTAACTCTTTTGTTTCCCTTCATAACATTTAATTTCCTTCTAAATCAGGCAGGACAATGAGGCATGTTACCTAAACGAAAAATAAATGCTATTATTAATCGTATTTATTTTGGTAGAATTCTTCACGAAAAAATCTAATTACATGGATTCAAAGACCAAATCACACGTTATTTTGAGAAAAATTGCGAGTCAAGTATATATAGAAAATTCCGGTATTTTTACCATATCGGTATAGTAAATATTACCACGATAATTGAGGATTCGCCCCTTTCCGTTTCCATAGTTATTTTTAGAAATCAAGTACCTAAGAGAAATGAGTCCAAAAAGACAAGACGTTGAAAGTTGAAAGCTGAAAAACGAACTGATCTTTAATAAAACTAATATTCCCTGTCATTAAGGAGCTTTTACACTTTTTATTTTTTGAGATCATTTGAAAATCCCTGAGTTTGTTACTTTAAATAAGCGTCAGCACTTTTTAAAGAAAAAAGGGTTAAGAGACAACAGAGAGTAAATTGGTCTGACACAGTCAGAAGGTATCAAAATAAAAAAATGGAACGGTATTAGTGGAAAGGTGTTTAGGAAAAAGTAAACGTTAAGTGGATGCAAG
>JALPQI010006442.1:0-53945 GCA_025490895.1 Thaumatotibia leucotreta
CTGGCAGAGATAGTTGCCCGAAATATTTGATGATCCCGGCAGGCGCGAATATTCTTCAAGATTAGGCGAAACTTAAGACCAGCTAAACATACTAACATCTTACTAATACGTAGTCAAGTTGTAAACTCATCTAAATCACTCTAGCACCATGTCAAAATAACAAGTTGTAAGAGGACATTACGCTGGCTGTGTGACTCAACCTCGTATAATGGCTTATGAAGTTGTGTTACAAAATAACCTTAATATTAGTCAGGTTTGTAACGACAATTAAGCACTAACTCAATAAAAACTGGATTTTGGTGTTCATTTTATAAACTATAAGCGATATACAGGGTGGCCCATTCAAATCGGTCAGTATGGGAAAGTCTGAAACTATAAGACATACGAATATTTGTTCTTAGGAACCATGTCATCGATTTTAAAAATAATGAAAACTACGTTGATAAATATGAAAAAAAAAAAAACTTTTTTTCTTAAGATTTACACAGCAAACACCTAGTAAAATAAATTTAAGTACAAGGTGGACCGATGACCTGGTGAAGGTCGCAGGAGTCCGCTGGATGCGGGTGGCGCAGGACCGGTCATTGTGGCAATCTTTGGGGGAGGCCTATGTTCAGCAGTGGACGTCTTTCGGCTGATATGATGATGATGATATGAAAACAATGAATTCCTTTCATTTTAGACATCATGTTTCTTTTAGAGACATTTAGAGCTTAAGACCTACACAAACGATATCTGAATAAAAATAGTGTAAGTTTTTTTTTCAAAACAACCGGGTTCGATTCCCTAGCTGGGTACAGTTTTTTTTTTCAAATGTATGAATGCAGTTTTTCTTTTTATCAAAATCGGTGACATAGTTCCTAAGAACAAATCTTCGTATGCCTTATAGTTTCAGACTTTTCCATACTGACCGATTCGAATGGGCCACCCGGTATATAAAAACTCCGGACAAGCTTTAATTCCTAAAGATATCGTGTTTTAGGACATAGTTATGCAAAAAGGAACCAACCCACATGAATTTGTCATTTCAAAGATTGACTTGTTTATTTTGATTTATGGTGTTAATTAGAATGATTTTTTGGTGGGTTGGTTCCCTTTTGCATAACTACGTCCTATTGTCGTTACGAACCTGAATGCAATTAAGTCTTCTTTGTCACGCTAATTGGGTGTCCCTAAAATGTGAAAATGCCATTCTACGGTTTCATGCCTATAAAAGGCATGTGGATCGAGACGATCAAATCGTGGATTTATCAGAAACTTCGCCATATAACCCTACAAACAGCACTGTTTCCGTGGACGTGTAGGCAGTATCGGAACTGTCTTACCTTTAAACGAGTTATTCGTGCATATATGTATGCATCTATGTATAGGGTAGGGTACTTCCATGACTAACGCCACCAATTATTTTATGCGGTGTACCTTAACCTTATTAACCCTCAAATGCATGATTTTTTCTTTTCGTTCCAAAAATAAAATGTGCTTACCTAATGGCGTCTAAAACACGAGAAAAATAGAAAAAAAAAATCAGTAGACATATTTTGGGTGAAATTTTGACTACTAATCAAAATTTTGATACATTATACATTATGCATTTTTTTGCAAAATCGTGCATGATGAAATATGCAAAATATTGTTTACTTTTAGATTGAAGTATATTAAGTTCAGTAATTGTAGAATCTTTAAGGTATGCATCACAAAATTCAAATAATAACTAATTTCTTACTTAGTTAAAAACGGCTAAACACAAGCAACGAAAACAAATTTCTGCCATCTTGCTTGTAAAGACATGTAAGTTTTTTTTAATACAGTTACGCCAGCGAATCAGGAATAAATTTGAAAGTTCATTAAATTTCCTTGCAAAATCATCCTTAAGAACATAATATACAAATCTAGGTTTCAAACACCAACTACGTTTTGGTTATGTATACATCGTACACTATGCATTTAAGGGTTAATCTTTTGGACGCCAATCACCGTAGGTTCAACGCTAAAGATGGATACATAAGTCCGGTCCAGTGGAATATACACACAGGTGCAGTAAGTTCAAATTCTTTTTTGACGTTCTGGTGAAGTGGCGTCTGAGTGACAGGTTTTGTATTTGATGTGGCGTCGAAAAGATCTTAATGAAGAAAATGGTTTCGGAATGTATATGGATATCATGTCTACAGTCGTATCTATAGTTGCTTTCACACCAAGACCTTATGAGACTCGATGGCTTGGTGGTGCGCTTTATCTGCAAAAGCTGAAGACGTGGGTTCGATTCCCGTCTCCAGTTAGAGAATTTTGTATTCTTCTTTTGTAAATGACACTACAAAACAAACTAGAAAACTACTAAACTCACTAGAAGATACTGTAAACATACTGATTTCAAATAGATTTTTAAATGTTTAAAAGAAAAATGGAATCCTATTTAATATCAAAACGTAATATTTTCGGCATTTTCCATCGAATAAAAAAAACATGTAACTTTATCGTCCAATTATTCAGTGGATATAAAAATAGCAAGTCTTAATTAAAAAAACCCCTTTTTCCATACACTTTTGGCGGTTTCTTTAAACACTTTAATATTTTGCCTGCACCAATCTATCTAACGATCATTTTTGGACTGCATGGTTAATTCAGGAAAATTATAATAGAATCTGGTGTTTAAAAGGATTCTACCTATCGTGTAAATATTAGGAAACTCTTTGAAATCAGCAAGTTTGCAGTGTTTTTGCATTTTTTATAAATTTCACCCGACCCGTATTCTTTGATCGCGAGCGTGTATTTCAAATTCTTGATTAAAAACCATACTGAAAAGCATCATCAAGATGTATATTATTAAAAATTTATTACTTACATACAAGGTAGGTTTACTTATTCTAAGTACTACTAGAATAACTAAAATAGCTTTTTTATTATTAGCTAACATAAAAGGTATCTTACGAACTGTATACATTGCAATATTTTTTCTGTAATTGTTTACATCTAAAGAGAATCAGCTTCAAAGTATAATGCATGTAATAAATACAATAAATACCTAACATGAAACAATGCTGCACTCGTTAGATACCTGTAAAATTATTTATATAAATTATTCTTTGTAATTTCATCACATACTTTACAATTTACAAGTGTTACAGATCACGTAGAATAATACAAATACACAAATAATCTTCATCACTTCTACCGCTGTATTATATTAACATCATTAATCCTTACTTTAGTCACTGTACACTGGCACTATTATCATTGCGTCGTTTCAAATAATTTTTCACGAAAGTACTTAATTTTTTGTGCAAAAAATGCTTCTAAACCATCTGCACAACGATAGAATTCTGAGTCTTTTGGATTAAAGTACCGACAATTGTCAAATATTTTAGTCATATCACCAATGAATTCACTTAACATACTGTAAGTCTGTTCGTTCACTTTTCGTTCCACTGTTTGTAAATCTGGAATAAAGAGAAAGGTAAATTATTGGATGTTTATAATGTACCACAAGATAGGACAGTGGCTATCCTGTCAGGCTGTCATGTATTACATGTTGTGACATTTAAAATCTTCAGCGATAGGAATACATACCCATAGGTTCTTTTATAATTTTATAGTAGGTAGGTGCTTCTCTAGGATCCACGGGTTCCATAAACGGCCACGCATTTTTATGCAACTGTATCTGCTTTATGAGCCTCTTTAAGTTTTCAAAGTCTTTCATGGTGAGTTCTTTCATATTAGCATAATTGACTGAATTATTCTTTTGGCAATTTGGACAAATGTATTCATCGATATTGTCCGCTTCAGATTGTAAAATTCCCACGCAACGTCCGTGAAACCAATCTTGACATCGGTCACAGCAAATGTAAAACCTGTAAAAAAAAGTTCTATTAAACAAAAGAATAAATAATTGATTTACTATCTACGGGATAATGTCAATCAGCTTACAAACGTGTCATGTTTGTTTACGTTATTTTAAAAACTGTTGCTTATAACAAAAACTATGAAATTTATTAGTTCATGTCATAATTCGAAATAAAGTAAATAAATATTAAAATCTCTTAGAAAAAATAGTTTAAACAAATGGAAACAATCTTAAATTAGTAATTGTACTAATTATATACATATTAGCTGATATTTTTCATAGAGTTGTTTAATAAAGATACATACATGTCAAGATCGCTTATTTTTAAAATGATAAAAACGAAGTATAAACACGTTAGTTTGTATACGGTGTCGGTACTTACTGCGAGTTGTCGTAGGGCTGCCGACACAGGCAGTAGAGCTCTTGCGTTTCCTCGGCGCGGCGGCAGTCGGGGCACACGTACTCCTCCATGGTCTTGCTCATCTCCTCCGTGACGCCCACGCAGTCGCCGTGGAACCAGTTGCTACAGTGCTCGCAGCCCACGTAGAACCTGCACACGAAATTATTCAATTATATCATTCGGATCCTAAAATAACTTCAACGGGATAAAAAGGGGACGTTCAGAAGCAGCAAACGATTCGAGTTTTTCGTATTTTTTATAGACTTCAAAATCACAAAAGGAAAAGCATACGTTAGCAAGCCTCTAAAAGTATGTATATTTGGATCACATCTTCGATATCGAAAAAATGGTAGGGGGGTATAGTCAATGATACCGAGAAAATCCACCACATTTCCCAGGAATTTAGTATGGAATTTTTCTTTTTGTTTCCTAAACATTTTTGGTAATAAAAAAAGGAACGATTCATACCCACATTTTGGGAAATGTGACGAATCTTGCTCAGCGCTATTGACCCTATCAGCCTATAAATCTTTATTAATATCGAAGACGTGATCAAAATGTACAAACTTGAAGAAATGCTAAGGAAATTCATGTTACAAAAGCGGCGACTCACTTAGTGTTGTCATAAGGCGTCCGACAAATGCACAAGAGTTTCTCTTTCTTGACGGGTTTCTTGCCGGCAGCGCGCGGCGTGTTATCGCGCGCGCCGCCGGAGCGCCGCTTGCCGCCTCCGCCGCCGCCGCCGCCGCGGACCTCCTCCTGCTTACTCCGCTCTGCGCGTGTACGCAGCGCCAGTTCGGCGGATAGCTCTTTCTGGAATTGCGATGCTGACATATAACAACTGCACGCGTAGCCAAGACGAACGCTAAATCGTGAACGAAACGCTGACAATGACAGAGAGAGAAAACTACGATATTGAGCGTTAGCGATTGGCAACTTGGCTAAGCCTGATATGTGAATAGGCGTTAATATTATCGTTGCGTTTTGTGTTACTTGTGTATTATACACATACCTCATTAATGCTCTATGGCTCATTTATCCATAGTTATCTTATCTAGTAAAATCGCTCTTTCCTAGATTGAAAATAAAGCAATCCCATGGGAAATAATAACTTTAAAACTAAAATACGCACTCAATGTATCTTGGTGTAGGGAAACACGGTAGTTTTATAGCAAAAAAGTATATTTGAATGTTAGACAGTTGTTTACTAAATGCCCTTATTGATAAACATTTCCTAACTTAACAAGCAGCTAAGTATTGTTTGTCCCTTTCTATCTTACAGACAAATTGAGAGCGTTGATACGCTAGGAGACGTTAAGGGGTTAAATAATTAGAACCTAAAATATTTTGACGCTCGTATCTTAAACCCAGCTAACTCGAGTTTATGCAACAATTTAGAGAATCCTATTTCTCATTTGTTGCATAATAGTACACAGGGCATCAAGGGAGGTAAGTATGGAATTACTAACAAGAGTGTTAGAAGCCCGACGCCTTTAGGCGGAGGGCTTTTATGATTCGAGTTAGTATTCCGCTTACCGACCGTGATGCATACAATGTTTTTCATCACACTTGCCGACAAAAAAATAAGTTTTAAGAAATAACATTATTAAACGACGTACTGACATTTCTATTACTCCCTAGGCAATTTCACTTTTCTATTACTCCCGCTGCGCGCGCAAACAATGGCGCGCTTAGGCAGCAAGTGTGATGAAAACTCTATTATTATGAACTTTAAATGAATTAATATTCCGTACCTGTATTTCAATTCCCAATTCCTTTTCCAGAAGCCCTCGCTTCTTGATAATATCCTTCTTGAGCATCTCCTTATGTTTGAAGAGCAGCATCTGCATCCTAGAGTGGTTGGAGGCGGCGCGGCGGCGCTCCTCGGCGGCGGACACGGGCGGCGGCGCGGGCGCGGGCGGCGGCGGGCGGGGCGGCGCGCGGGCGGGCGCGGCGCGGGGCAGGGCCGGCGGCGGCGCGGGTGGCGGCGACGGCGCGCGGCCGCCGCGCATGCGCTTGCGCGGGCTGCTGTCCACCCACTCGTCGTCGTCGTCCTCGGCGCGCGGCGGGCGGCGGCGCGGCGCCGGCGGCGGCGACGGCGTGCGAGCCCGCGCCGCCACGGCCACGACGCGGGGCTCGCGCTCCGGCGTGTGCGCGACCGCGTTCGACTCCGGCTTCATTTGTTTTTCCTGATAGCGCTGCAGCTGGAGGAGCTTCTCCTCGATCTCGGGATTGAGATTCTCTTGTTTCAATGCGCTTTTGATCGCTGCAACGCCACAAAATATTACTTAGAAAATCGAGTACCTATGCGGTTGTTAAGAGGAAAAGCATACGTTAGCGAATCTCTAAAAGTGTGTTACATTTGGATCACATCTTCAATATCGAAAAAATGGTAAGCTGGTATAGTCAATGATATCGAGCAAATCCAACACATTTCCCAGGAAGTTTGTATGGAATTTTGCTTTTGTTTCCTAAACATTTTTGGTAATAATCGTGCGGTTGTTAAGAACTTATGAAATATCAATATATCACATTATGAAATATCATGCTGGAGCTAGTGATACATTAACATGATCGAAAAGCGCGCTGATGCCCTTACGACTGGAATACACGAGATACTTACTCTGTTGAATGTAGTCTGGAGTCAACACGAACTTGTTGCTCTGTACGATAACATCCTGATTTGAATTAATGATATCTGTTTTAGTATTATTTTGCGTTATGTCCTCAGGTTTCGATGGAGTTGCTTCTTTGTGGGTGGTAGCTTCGGCCACGCTATCTTCCCCGTTAACCAAAGGTTGGCGCTTTATATCTTCTTCGTTAGCGTCCTAAAAGTAAAAACGGAACGAGATTTGTTAGTTCAATGACTCTCAACAATAAATTATTATATGTATGCAGGATATGATAATCAATGCATACATATTATTTTACGAACTGGACTAGCAAAAAGTTAGCATCGACTACGAGTAGATTTACTGCCATGATATTCATCATGTTCAAACCAGCATGTGCCAGACGGTATGCAATTTCTGCCTTGACAACCTTGGTAGAAGCGTCGCTATCCTAGGTACATGGTTTACAAGGTCCAAACTTCATGAAGCATAGTCAAGTAATCCAATTATTTTAGTAAATATTTCGATTTATGTTTTTTAATAAATAATTTGATTTGTGCATCACAAAAAAGCTCCCGTGTTATTATTGTTTAAATAGTACATTACGATACAAGTGCGAAAAAAATGAAGTTCGAAACGAGTGGAGATAAATTAAAGCACGACCGAAGGCTAGTGCGAGAAATGATTCATTTTAAGTCAGGTCGAAATCTTCGGAGGGCCATATGTACTGAAAAACGTCGTACTATGCACGTGCGAAAACGAAATTCGTAACTCGTGTCTATTTAAAGCACGTCGGTCGTGCTTTAAGTTATCTCCGCTCGTTTCTAACTTCATTTTTTTCGCACTTTTATCGTAATGTAATATTAAACTAATCAGATAGGTTTATTTTATTATTTTCTTTGCATTTCGTGTGTAGTCGAAGAATAAAAATCGTAGGCCCTCCTCCTTTATGCCCGTGCTCGGCTAAACTCGGAGCGCGGGCTGCGGAACTGCCCTTTGAATGGTTTACAACAAGCGGCAAGACGGTTGGACTGCTTCTAATGGTTTGAGGCGCACTCTGGTCTACCAAATGGGCATTTTCAAATTATTAGCTTAACATTAATAAACCTTAATTGAATCAAACCGGAATCAGAAGGGGACTCGAAAGTACTGTTGACACAACATTTACTAAGAAAAGAGTTGTTGTATTAATTATTCTATTGTATGTAAATCTCTGCACTTAAACTATGAATATATCCTAGATTGACTTATAAACTGTTGTGTCAACAGCACTTTGAAATCCCATTCTAATCTGATAACAGTTAGGTTCTTAACGACAAACGTAAGCACAATATCTTTAAGAATTTAAGCTTGATCGGTGTTTTTATATTATAATATCGCTTATAGTTGCAATTACATCCGGCACGTGTTTTAAATCATTGTTTTTTATAAGCGGTCAAAAGTGGTTCCAAATGGGTTGTGTGATATTTACACAAGGTGCTGCTCACCAGTTGTTACTTGAACTTGGCTTGACTTACCATTTCTGAAGAATAACAACAACCACATAACAAGTTTAGACCATGCTGGCGCAATGTCAAAGGAAAAGATGAAATCTATGGCATTCAGCAATAATCAGTTGTAAAAAATCATCAATAATTAGCACTGATAAGCCCTCAAATCCTAAAATGTACTTCTTTCCGAATATACTCTAGTATCTTAATACGTATACTGTTCGTCAGTAGAAAACAAAGAAAGTGTAAAGTTGGCCGACTTTCTATGGCATTAGACGTCTTTAACACATATCGTGAAACACGTTCGTAGGTTTATTTTTAGGTTAATACTAATAATAATAATAAATTTGTAAGCCCGTGTTTCTCAAGGAGATACAAATAATAATTAATTTTAAATCAAAATTTATGTGAACTGAAGGTTTAGTTTAAGTTGGTGATAAGGTCAATATTGTGTTCTGAAAGTGTGTGATTATAAAATAATGCAAGTTTTTAGGCTTGTTCATTTTTTATTGTTTTCTACTGACGAACAGTATAGACAATAATTCGGTAGTGAGTTCCCGGTTTTCCATCTTTACCAGTGGTAAATAATAACAAAAATATCATCCATTACCTATTGGGAAGGAATAACCCCGTAAAACTAGGGATCAAGTAGACCTTGCTATATGCAATATGGTGAAGAGATTAATATTGTCTAAGGACTTAGGTCATGTCATTAGGTATCCAAAATCAAAAATATTTTCGATGTTTTTCAAAAACAAACACAATCTTCCAAAATATTTGATAATTCGGTGCTCTACTATACTGAAAATTCACTCAAATAACGAACTTACTGATATTAATTAAGGCCACTTGATAATACGGAAAGTTATATATAGTACTTCATGTCTCAATTGAAAATGTAACGTATTTTCATTTAACGAAAGCAACAAGAAATATTGCCCTAATAATTTAGTTACAAGTGTTGTAAACAGACATCGTCAAAGGCCGAGCCACACTGGACGGGTGTGCAGCGCGTGCACGTGCGAGTGTGCGTGAGCAGTGTTCCAAGAAACATTACTTCCAGGCGCGGATCCAGGACTTCGTTGAGGGGGGGGGGGGGGCACTGCCCTATGATATGATAGTATTTTATACTTAAGACAGCACCTAGGCATACATAAGTCCTGTGTGAGGGCGAGGGGCAAGTGTCCCCATAGCCTCCCCTCCTGGATTCGCGCCTGATTACTTCTACTATACTGTACTTATCGAAATTATTATAAACTGTATGATGTCTGGTTAAAAAACTTGTTAAACTTTCTAAACTGTCAAGTGGTAACATGAAAGATTACGGAAATTGTACAGATTGTTAGTATGTGATATAACTATAAGATTTTATTTAATTTCTACTATAAAAACTAAACAGGGTGAAAACTAAAATGTTATAATTGAAATTGTTTGTGGGAATATATCAGTTCAACTTGCAATCTGATGAGTAGCTGCATAGCTTTTTTTACTTTACGTTTATGTTTCAGTACATGCCGTTAGCGATTTACAATCAATATATGCGTTTACATTCAAGTTATACTAAATAGATAATTGCCCATACACCCCCACAAACTCTTTAGAAACAAACGACAAAACAAATTTACACAAATAAACAGGACTATGTAAATAAAACTCGATCATTACTTTAATAATTTATTCAAATGTCATTATTGCACGAGCCGTTTTATAAAGGTTTTACTTGAAATTCCTAATAAATATACATTATAAACAGGTGGTGTATGAGCAATTCCTGTTACCGTTCGTTATAAGTTTAAGAAATTATAGTTCATGTGCACACTGAAATTATTGTTTTTAAACAGAAAAATGAGCATAATAGTCAGGGGCTGAAAGGCGCCATTGTCGATAAATAAAATGTCGGCTGCCGTAGTGCGGCAAAAAAAAAATACTGTACTTAGTATAGCAGATAATAAATTCAGAACTGCCATTTTATATATCGACTTTCGAAATACAGGCGTTATCCAACATACATTATTACAGTATAAATAATTATCCGTGTGTGTTTATTGAATAACTAAGGTATGGTACTACTATAATATGCTAGTGTTATGGCAATGTACGCATATATCACGCATTAGGTCAGGGAGAAAGTATTATTAGCTTTCTGCCATTTTTACCTGCTGATCAAAACGAGTTAGAAGGAAAATTTTTGCACATTTTCAAGTTTTGATACAAAAGAACGAAAATTCAGAACCAAGCTAAAAACAAACCTTGTGTGAGATTTGTGATATTTCGAACCCATGGCCGTGTTCATAAAAGTACCAAAAAGCTGAGAGATTAAAATACTTTAGACAAGGTTTTTCATAGAAAATACGTGAAAACTTTTCCCTGAAGTAATACATAGCATATCATACACATTATCATCGATCATTTAATACAGGAGTAATTGTATGATCTAGGATTGTTTATTTTTCAAACATACCCAACATAATCATTCAGAACAACATTAGCAAAAACTGCGTAAAACAAAAAAAAGTTTACTATTATGAAAATAAAAATGAAGGAACCAATACTTCTTTGAAATCCCACAAACTGAAAAAAAAAAACATTATCCGAAACAAGAATATCGCGCCATTTTGTCAAGTTACTTAAACTATTGTCTAATTGTTATCTAATCAAAAATAATACCTAATCCATATAAGTTTCAAAAACAGTTAATGTCAATTTTACTACAAAAATGCCAATTTTCGATTCACTTATCAATCGATGCCAATGTAACAGTCATTGCCATAATAACATGTTATATAATTCAAACTAGAAACGAAAAAATATAATTCAACAATTGTAAAAATATGAACTGCTTTTGTAAATGCATTTTTATAACTTACGAAAATGTTGCAATACTTAGAATAATAATAATACATTGAACTTAATTCTTGACAATATCCCATCAATGCTCTACTTGCTTTCATGTTGATTATCTACTGTAATGTTACGTAAAAAAATCTGTTTGATCGATATTAATTTATTTAACATTAAGATTATACATTGCACATTATAATTAGTATAAGAGTTCTTTGGTGTTGTTATAATGTATAAAACATTGTTTTTTCTACTACAAAATAATACTTCTGCAAAATACTAAGCTACGTCCAGTCTTAACCATGTATTAATATTAAATGAAATGGCTAATAATACGCGCCAATACCGAGTCACTGATATATTGAAAATATACGTATTATTACTTTACTTACTAATACTCATGGGTTTGACCATTACGAGTACGTCGTCATATGTAGGTATCATTAGCATGGCCTAAGATTGAGGATTCTTTTCATATGCTTGTTCATAATCCAGTGATATACTTACCCCCTTATTCATAAACGTTTGTTAATTTAACAAGCCGCTAATAATGGTTTGTCCCTTTTGTTCTTATGGACACATTGTTAAGACCGAAAGGGACAAACAATTATTAGCGGCTTGTTAAGTTAACAAACGTTTATGAATAAGGGGGTTAATATCCACTCAATTGCAACTAGCAAAGAGTGACAGCTGGTAACTCTGGTTACCAGCTGTCACTCTTATTTTACATAGGAATAAAGCTCAACCAAAATTTCAAAGCATGTGAGTGGCTATTAAACTGCTAAAAAGTCGAAAATCAAATTAGAGGTCAAGAATATAAAGAAATAGGTTGCCACGACGAAAAAATATGCGCAACCGATGGGTAATATTAAAACATAGAAATATGTACTCATAAAAATATAGTGTGTATTATACTAAATATGCATGTTACTAAAATAACAAAGATTGTATATTAATTTGTTTAAAGATGTATACATACATAATTAGTTACTTATTCCAGCCAAATGCCTAATATTACTAAAAAGCATGAATTAAATGAAACATTTTATTCCCCTGGAATGTGACTTTGACATTGACAAAGCAATTGCTACATTTCTGATCCCAAATTCGAAATTCGACTTTAATCAAGAAACTTTTATGACGCTCGGTTTGATCCCACCCTGAATTTTTAACAAAACTATTATAGTTAATAAATATAGTAGTGAATAAATAAATAATTGCGAGAAATGGTCGCAGAACTCGTGTTGGCAGGAATATAATCATTCGTGGCAAATGATTGTACCGTGAAACACTACGATTTCGATTATTATTTAAAAATCCACGTCTAGAAGTATGTCGGTTCTCGTGTAACATTAACTAATTATTATACACAAATATTAAGTTTACTAGTTTAGTTTCATTCCTGTACCCAGTAGGTTTAAATTCAATAAGAACAGTTCCGCGACCATAACGCGTCTTCATTTGATACTGATGTATTCCCTTCATACAATTACTAATCATACTATACATACATTTTAGTCCGTATAAGCTTTATAAATCTTATAATATCACTAAGTTTTGTAGGATATACGCCTTTCAATTAGTTAAAGACTTGTAGTTATTGGGGAAAGACTTGATATGAAAATGACACTGAACTAAATGAAGCTCCCAAGTGTCGCCACATATAGAGAAGTTAAGAAAAACATCATTAAGTTTGTCTGTTTTTTTCCTATATCTTTTACTTATTTTTTGTCAGTCCTTGTGTCACTAACGGTTTAACAATCCTCCGTGAAATATATCCTTCAGATAAAATTATCACTATACTTTTCCCCAGACTTAAAAGAAAAGGACAGCTATCATATATCTGACAGATACTATTCGAGGATGGTTCACAGGCCCTACCTGGGATCCACTAGACTAAGACGAGAAGCTACCGTGGAGTATCAGTATCCAGCGACTAGTAATAATAGATTACCTGGTGCGTGGGGAGGGGGATGGGCTGCAGCGCCTGCGGAGCCACGGGCGCGAGCGGCGGCGGCGCGGTAGGCGGCGGCTGCACCGCCAGGTACATCTTCATGGGGCCTAGCATGCCTTGCTTCCCCGTCGATTCTTGCGCTATAAACAATTACCAAAACGATGTCAATTAATCAATCGTAAGTAGAACTAATTCAGTTTGCCGTGGACTCTGCAATAATAAACTAGCAGACAAAAATATAAATCATCGTTCTGTGGAATCACTCCCAAATGACACTATTGTACTTGGATGGCAGGACAACAGGGGTAATGATAAGACTGTACACAGACAATATTAGGACCCCGGCTTAGTATTACCCCGATTAAACGATCTCAATTAAATTTTTCCGGCGCTAAATAGAACCTGTTAGGACATCGACCTTACCAATGTGAGATTATTTGCTATCACACTCACGCTGCCAGCGAGTCATACTCTCGGATGCTGAGGTCGTATTGTCGGGATTGCGGCGACTTAAAACAGGTTGGAGAATTTCGTGTGTATCAGGAATTGGTTGGTGCTACGGAATATCTGCTTAAAACGAACTTATGCTTTAGTAGTTTACCGTTGTTTTATACAAAATTGTTTCGCGAAGCCGCGTATTTTGAAGACAACTCCAACCTGATTGTTTTACATCTGAATGTAACGTAAAAATATTAACCTCATAATGGTATTATTTTTATTAAATTACCTTTAAGTAACTGCTGTTTAACTTGGTGTTGGACTAGAGCTAGCTGCTGGGGCGTAAGGGAGTAGCCGTGCAGTCCTTGGAGTACTATTCTAGGTCCACTACTAGTCTGCATAACCTGTATCAAAAAATGCAAGAGTTTAGTTATCTACCTTGTGGGTTAAAAAGCATCTAAATTGTATTTTTAAACATATAGTGTGTAAATCTAATACGGGCGATCAATTAAACCAGGCATGGGATTCATTAGTGTAATCATGGATTACAAGGTTTTTTAAAGTTACTCTTAATTATGACCCCACAGAATTTTTTTAAGATTATCGGAGCAGCAATGTAGGTACGAACATTTGTTATTGTTGATATGGCAGTTATGGCATCTGCTTTTGAAATCAGCTGTCAACGAGCATTTAACTCGCGTATGTTGCTCTACATTGCTCGCCGAATTATTTTGTATGGAAAATTTTGTTGCTCTTATTTTAAGTAAAAGTTATTTGACTGTACTTATTATGTCGTAAACTAACACCCGTTAAGAGCTTCGCCCGTATTAGACTTACACCCTGTATAATTTCGTTATTTACCTGGGCCGTTACAGTCTTTATAACGGTACCGGGAGGCTGGCCGGCCAGTAGACGGTTTTCGGTAATCTGGTCTTCCGTGAGCTGCGGCTGCGGCTGCGGCTGCGGCGGCGGCGGCGGCGGAGGGGCGGGCGCGGCGACGGGCCGCGGCGCCGGCGAGGGAGCCGTCGCCGGCATCGGGCTCTGTCCTATGTGCGCCACGATCTGCGCCTGGTTATTGCCGGTAGGCCGTATCAGCACTTGCTGCCCGTTGACGGTCGCGAGCTGGATTTTGCCGGCGGCGATCTGCTGGACGAGCGCGGGGTTGTTGACGACGATCTGCTGGGTGGAGGGCGCCCTCGGCCGCGGCGGCGGCGGCAGCGGTGCGGGCCGCGGCGGCGGCGCCGGCGTCACCTGGCGCTGCATGATCTGTCCCTGCACTAGCACCGTTTGTAGGCGCGGCTGCATGCTGGGCCGAGGAGTAGATTGGACCATCACTTGCTGCGCGGGTTGGACGACTATTTGCCGATTGCCTTGTAAGACTATTTGTTGCGCGGCCACTCGAGTCTGAGCCTTCGGCTCCTCGACCGCGGGCTTGGGCTGAGGGACCGCCCTCTCGATATTTTCGACTGGTGGGGTGTCGGCTTTCGGTGCGGGCGAGGATGCCGCCACCAAGTGGCCGGTGATGCCCTGCTGACCTGCCATGACTACGTGGAGTTTTCCGTCTGGCATTTGAATCAGCTGCTGGCCCGCCAGTAGTCCTCGAACCGTCAGTTTTCCATCGGGGGCCCGTATAATTTGCACCTTCTGTGGACCTTCTTTCTGAGTCGCAGGGCTGGCTTTGGCGACTTCGATCGGCTGAGGAGTCTTTGCCGCCGATATGGGCTGACTGACCACTCTCGTAGTGCCGTCAGCTCCTTTCGTCATAATAATTCGTCTCGTTCCTATGACAGTTTTTTGACCAGTGGGCGTAGTCACGTTGGTAGTTAATAACGATGTCAATGTACTCTTTCCAGCATTCGGAGTGGCGGAGGTTTTAGATTTGTCTGTAAAATAAATTGTATCTATATGTGGTGGTGTATTATATTTAGCGATCCGTTATGTATATACCTACCTACAAGCAAAAAATATGGCATTTCATAATTATTTTAAAGACAATGGGACTTAATCCCGTAAACTTCCGTTAAATATTGTCTGGACGTTACCTTTATTAAATTATTCTATATAAAAATTGCAATAAAAACAGGACATGTCACAAAACAATTAATGCACTAAATGCATAGGTGTTATAAGGATTGATTCAATGAAAAGTAAAAGATTGTGACCCTTATTTCAGTTCAGTATAGTTTGTATGAGTAATCTCTAAACTGTAATTTTTTGTGAGATCTGTCCCAAAATTTATAAAAAGACGGCATGAAATTATTAACATATCCGATAGTCCGAGAAGGCCGTTCCGGACCTTTTCCGGTTGCCCCATCGGGGCCTCCAGGCGTTTTAACCCTTAAACCTTGACAAAGATTTTTTCAAGTTTAAATTCTGAAATGCTGTCAATAGAGTCAAAAACAGATGATGCATATATACATCACCATGCATTTAAGGGTTAAGTGACGAGCTCAATAAAGCTCACCCAAATAAAAATTGGTTGCCTGTAAAGTCGGTATACGGGCGAAAGTTTTACGTGACAACGACGTGCCTTTCACTTTTTATGTCTGTCTCTCTCGCTCTTAGGCGGGCTAACCATGCCCGAGTGGAAGGGACGCGTGCCTCTCACTCGCTCTCATTGTGAGCGCACAACGTGAGCGGAGCGTAACGCAGTTTCTTGAAGTGTCACCCGGCAAACCAATTTATAAGACGTTGTCACGCCAAAAGTCGTAGAGTACCTTGCGACATCTCGAGCGCCCTCTTCTGCTGATGTGCGGCGCGCTGCTCGCGCAGCTGTTGCTCCATCTTGTCCTTGAGATCGGCGGCCGCGGCCGGCGTGGCGCGCGTCGGCAGCTTGCCCGTCGACGTGCGCGTCACCGGCGTCACCCGCTCCGCGCGCTCGCCGTACTGCCGCACCTCCCACAGCTCTAGCTTGTCCTCGTCCACCCATTCTTCCGATACCTATCGACATAAACAAGAGTTAAGGCCCATTTAGACGATACAAGATTCTTGAACAAAAATCGGCAATAATTGTACGCAAGTTTTGTCATTCAATAATTGAATTCAAGAATTGAATCAAAGTGTTTACACATGAGCAATAATTAAAATCTTGAATGAAATTATTGTATACAATTCTTGACAATCAATGTTCTTGACCGTATCTTATTTACACGATACAAGTTTCTTGAACATTCAATACAAGAATGTTGCAGCAACAAAAAAATTGCACTGTATAAACATAACGTGCCATTATTGTATTCAAGCAGCAACTTGAATTCAAAACTAGGGCTACCGGTATCCGTGTTACCCGCAGACACGTGTACACGTATCCTTAGCACCGGCGGTACTAAGAACCCGAACGACACGAAACGCAAAGAAACGTTTCCAACTTAGAAACGTTTCCAAGCGCGGGTCCGCGGATCCACTTAGAAACTTTTCCAAACTTGAGTCTTGCGGGTCCATTACAATTGAATATTCGAAAAACCTATGTTTTTATTAGTAAAAAGTCTGAAACAAAACAATACCTACCGAAAAATTCGCAGTTTTTTACGAATTACGCAGCTAGAAATTTTCTTTGTTGCAGGTTAAATGCGGTTCAATACTTTGTTCAAATATAAAATCGTACCTATATTTTAGAATGCCACTGCGACTACACATTGAGGGCGGATCAGACACAGGTACTCGGGTATCCGTGTCTTAATTACACGGTTCCTAATTAAACGTTCCCAACGGGTAAGAAACCCGTTTCCCGGTAGCAAAGAAACGGGTACACGGAAACGGGTACACGAAACCCGGACACGACCGAGAGCCCTATTCAAAACTGGTATACATGTAAACAAAGCCTTAGTCATCTTGTCCCGAGTTCACTTGAGGGGTCCACTTTTCTTTAGTCGCCGTTATCATGTTTTCTGTGGGAGGTCCATTTTCGCTACAAAATGGAAAAATCACGGGATAGTGAGCGTAGCGCGTACCACTCGCTGGCACTCAAAATGTTAATAGAAGTTTCAAACGATGTGAACGAACCTTGCATTCAAAATGTGTTCAATTTGCAATCTACTTCCAAATTGAATTCCGATAAATCCATGTTTATTTTCTCAAACATGCAATGAAATGTTGTAGTTACGTGCCTAAAAAGTGGCCGGGAAGTACCTCGTTGCCGGCCTAGGCCGGCAAGTACCTCTTTTTAGGGTTCCGTAGCCAAAATGGCAAAAACGGAACCCTTATAGATTCGTCATGTCCGTCTGTCCGTCTGTCCGTCTGTCACAGCCGATTTACTCGGAAACTATAAATGCTACAGTAACAAAATTTGGTGAGAATATGTGTTGTATGAACCGCTACAGGATTATGATACTAAATTGTAAAAAAAACCATTGGGGTGGGGGCCCTCCATACATGTAACTGAGGGATATAATTTTTTTTTTAGTTTTACATAAGCGTGTGGGGTATTAATAGAAAGGTCTTTGAAAATGATATGAAGGTTTATACATCACATTTTTATTTAAGCAAATCGTTTTCGAGATATCAGCTCTCAAAGTCTGAAAAATGTGTCCCCCCCCCTCTATTTTTTAAACTACGCAATATACAATTCTGAAAAAAATATATGTTATGCACATTAATAAACTCTATGAACGATTTTTAGTTTGATTAAATTATCTCCTATAGTTTTTGAGGTAGGTTGATTTAACTGTATTTTTTTAATAATAAATTGATAATGGTACGGAACCCTTTGCGCGCGAGTCCGACTCGCACTTGGCCAGTTTTTTAATTTTCATTTGACATAGGAATGTGACCTAGCATCTTGGCTTTTAGCCAATAATTATCTGTAAGTAATATTAGTATTAAAAAAAATGATTGGCATATTTTTGCAGTTATAATTAGGTATTTAAATTATATCATTTAAAATAAATGTACAATAACTACTCAAAATAATATTTAAAAAACCGGCCAAGTGCGAGTCGTACCATTATCAATTTATTATTAAAAAAATACAGTTAAATCAGCCTACCTCAAAAACTATAGGAGATAATTTTATCAAACCAAAAATCGTTGATAGAGTTTATTAATGTGCATAACATATATTTTTTTCAGAATTTTATATCGCGTAGTTTAAAAAATAGAGGGGGGGGGACACATTTTTCAGACTTTGAGACCTGATGTCTCGAAAACGATTTGCTTAAATAAAAATGTGATGTATAAACCTTCATGTCATTTTCAAAGACCTTTCTATTAATACCCCACACGCTTATGTACAACTAAAAAAAAAATTCTATCCCTCAGTTACATGTATGGAGGGCCCCCACCCCAATGGTTTTTTTTACAATTTAGTATCACATTCCTGTAGCGGTTCATACAACACATATCCTTACCAAATTTCGTTACTGTAGCATTTATAGTTTCCGAGTAAATTGGCTGTGACAGACGGACAGACGGACATGACGAATCTATAAGGGTTCCGTTTTTGCCATTTTGGCTACGGAACCCTAAAAAGCAGTATTATATGGCGCGATCCGTCGGCCCCGATCACTGCATGCGATTAATTGGACCCAACCGACCGCGTCGTCTAATACCGCTTTTTTAAATTAAAAATTTGCAACTTTCAAACAGGTCAATCTTAAAAAAAAAATGAGGTGTCGGTGTCGTATTTGACTTTTGTTGTGTTTCAAAGACTTAGTTATGTAGTTGACTTATAATTTCTTAGAAAGAAGATACATTTTTTTGTTTCATTTCATTGCATGTTTGAGAAAAGCATTATACATACCTCGGCCATGAAGTGACGGGTTGCCGTCCGAATACTATCCGGCCTCGCTTCGCTCGGCCGTCTACATATATTCGGCCGGCAACCAGTCACTTCCCGGCCTCGGTAGTAATGAACTATTAATTAACTCTTACCATTACACTATCTTAAACCGTTAAAATAATAAAATATTGATGTGTCTTTGAACGATTTATTTACGTCGTTCGTAACTTCTATTAACGGCGACTTTATTATAGTCTTACTAATTTGAGGAAATGGTATAGAATACAATGAATCCAAGAATGGGCCGTGAATTCGTGAGGCAACCCTTGTCGCCTTCATTATTTAAATTTGCCACCGAAAAGTTTATTTGCTAGACTATTATTTCCGTACAATCGCCATACACTTTCCATACATACCAAAAGCTGTGCCCCACGCACACCTGGATGAGATCAGTTACTTCTCGGTGTAATTCCTTGGAAAACTAATATATGCGGGTGGCAATCAAAATTACCTGCGGCTCGGTGTTTTGAGGAGATTCGGCCCGCTTTCGTTTCCTCAATCCGCTGCGAATAGATGTCACTTCTCGGACGGTTTTCGGTAACTCTAGTGGAATAACAACGCGACGTCTGAGATATTGAGTCCGTTCCGAAAACTGCCCAATGTGACGATGCTTCAGCAACTCTAGAGAAACTATTTCAGTGTCTGTGGTTAATTGGTGCTTGCCATCTGCAGTAGCCGGTTTGGCGGCCATGTCGTCCCATCTTAGACAGGCCCACATGACTCGAAGTTGTAACGCTGCACTGGCTAGCCATTGCAAGTTGACTGTACGATACAGCCAACAAGTTTTAAACAGGGGTCTAGCGCATGGATAAGGCCAGACAGCTTGATTAGGTTTAGCATTATGACTGAATCCAGATACAGTGTTAAGCCCAGCTTGTCTGCATAGCTTTCTAAGCTCATGATGTGGTAAGACCATAATGGTCTTTGCTTTACTTCTAGTGTGAAATGTAGAACACAATGGATATTTGACAGGTGTTCGTTTCTTTTTCTTTTCGACGGCTGAAGTCTGAACTCTTTTTAAATACACTTTGCTGCATGGATTTTCAGTGGAGTAAACTCTAACAAATCCTCCTTCAGTTTTTTCTTCCTTTATCTGTTTTTCTTCTCTTTTCACAGGCCTCGTTGGGCCGAAGCGCCTGTTGACCGTCGCTCGGTATTTTGGCGCGCTATCTTTAGCTGGAGTTACAGAACATTTATAATCACCCCCTACATTATTATTGTTTACTTTGCTGGGTGTGGGCTTCGCGGATCTTCCTCTAGTGATGCGAAGTTTTGGTATTGGAGGACGGGATTGATCAGATTCCGCATCACGAACATCATCCTGTTGAGGATCACCATCTGTTAATTCTTTTAAAGGCCCTATTTCAACGTCGTTTTCATCGTTGTTATTGCATGTAATATCAATATCCATTTCATTGCCCACAGCGGGCACAGCTGACTCTTCAAGAGTGCTCTCGGTTTTAAGGAGACAGCCACTCCCATCGTCATGTTTTTCAGTCTTAACACTTATGTCACAGTCTTCACTAAGTTTTCTTTTTACAAACCCATCAGTGTTCTTATTGTCGCATTCTTGTGCGCATGCTACTGCCGATAATAGATCAGATAGAATGTTTTCGTTTGTGCTCACGGCGTTTATTGAACTCTTTCCTAGTAAATATTGCTCAAGGATAGACATTTTGTTATTGTCATTTGAATTGATGAGTGTGCTGGTGGAATTCACAATTTTACTGCCCTTTATAAGTGTCAGTAATTCATTTAGAATTCTTTCTTTTTTGATGCATAAGGGCGAGTAGCAATTTAAATTCACTCCTGAACCTTGAAGTAAATTAGCAGCTACAATTTTGTTGCACCCAAATGAATAGCATTTATAATGTTTAGTCATCTGAGTCAGTTTCACATACTGGTCTCTCAAACTGTCAATATTTTTTGCAACTGTAAGATTAACAGTGTTGTTTTTTACTTCATTAAGCGGTGCACAGATTGATGGCTCATCCTGTTCCGGTTCATCATTTTCAACATCAATGTTTTTATCTTCTTCACTTTTAACATCTGTTTCTTCTTTCTTTACATTGGCTAATAAATTAGTGAGTTTCTTTTCTTCCATGAACTTCAAATAAGTTCGTCTCGCCAGGAAATCATCAAGTTTAGATTTCCTTGCTATCCTGGGGTAATATCTTCTTGTTGATGAACTCAAAGCCTTTTCAACATCAATTTCTTCAAAGTCTTCATCCTCATTTTTTTCTACCTTCAAGTTCCTCATCGAAGGGGGCACTAAAAATAAGAAATAATAATTTAATATAATTTTAATTTATTACAATTTTGTCAGATGCATATATTTGCGTAAGTTGATTTGACAAGTTTAACAGTTACGCTTAAAGATGTCAAGTGCCTTTAATATTTATTAGGGTGTCCCTAATTTTACGGGTATTAGAAATTAATAACGCTTACCCACTAAATTAGCACTCTGAAAATAAATGTTAGTTCATTCTTGTAACTACAACCCATTTTTTTTCTTTTAATATATTTTTCCATGACATTCATTTATCAACATTGTTGTCTGGTACTGTCTTATATACATTATTTCATAAAAAGAACTTGACGAGAACAGAAAAACACACAACATTATTATCAACTTACTATGTGACTAAATATTTTCATAGTCATATGGGAATTTCAGAGGAAAGTCGGCATGGGTTCCTGAGCAGATTTTTTTAAATAAATAAATAAATTTCATTTATTTCGGGCAACAAGTCCCATACTGTGTTAGTAACACAACAAGGCCAACAGGCTGTGTTAGTAACACAGTATGGGAGTTTTTCAGGGTGTTTTAAAGTATTGTCAATATATTCAGAAGGTATGCATAGTTTAATTTAAATGGACACCATTGTTAATTTTCAAATTTAAAAAAAATATACGTACATTTCTCCAGCATTTCATTATCAGAAGAATCATTAGACATGAGATACTCATATGTTTTTGGTTCAACCGCCAACACTTTGATAATGCTTCCTTCTCTTACTCTAACGGCAATTTTAGCTGGACCCTGACTGAGACACGGTTTTAAACTAGGAATTTGTTTTTTAAACTTTCTAGTAGTAGAGTTCCACAACCAGCCCCATTGCCCATGAATTCTGTATTCTTCTCCTTTTTGTTTCCACACCTGGAACAAAGGAACAAATATGAGGAGGTAATCCAACTAATTTAAATAAAGGCCATAGTCGGATTTTCATAGTAAGTCAGCCTTTAAATCAACCATACTCTAGTATTTTTTTGTGAGTACCTCTTATGGTGAAGAATATTTCTGCTGAGTATCAACGTCCTATCGGTGACAGTTTTTGACTTATGATTTTTTTTAGTTTTTTCTTTAATGTGTTGTATCTCAGGATGTATAAAAGCGAATTGCTTCAAATTTTGAAATAATGTTCTTTATTTAGATATGCATCGAATTTAAAAAAATGAATATCGATTGTCGTATAAAAAAAAGAAAAAAAAAGACCAAAAAATTTTTCATATTTTTTTTTGTGTACCTATGAAGTAGTGACACCTCTATTTTCTTTTTCTAATTATAGACCATACATTGGCCTACTAGTTGCCTAAGTATCAAAATTTTCCAAGCGGTACTTCTTACCAAAAATCGGCAATATGTGTGGTCAAGTTCTGCATTCAATCGGTGTTTTTCAATGTAGTATACAAACTCTTCATTTATATTTGAGTTTTCTTATCAGGTTATCTTATTTAAGAGTAAATGCTAATGACAACTTAATGTCATCATGATGCAAGCTGTTTATTTCATTATTAATCGGCCGTTTATTATTTTAACTAGCGTAATTCGATATTATTTATGAGATATTCATTAAAAATAATATATTGCAGTTAAATATTATCGAGATACGCTAGTTGAAATGGTAAACGGCCGATTAATAATGAAATAAACAGCTTGCATCATGATGACATTAAGTTGTCATTAGCATTTACTCTTAAATAAGATAACCTGATAAGAAAACTCAAATATAAATGAAGAGTTTGTATACTACATTGAAAAACACCGATTGAATGCAGAACTTGACCACACATATTGCCGATTTTTGGTAAGAAGTACCGCTTGGAAAATTTTGATACTTAGGCAACTAGTAGGCCAATGTATGGTCTATAATTAGAAAAAGAAAATAGAGGTGTCACTACTTCATAGGTACACAAAAAAAAATATGAAAAATTTTTTGGTCTTTTTTTTTCTTTTTTTTATACGACAATCGATATTCATTTTTTAAATTCGATGCATATCTAAATAAAGAACATTATTTCAAAATTTGAAGCAATTCGCTTTTATACATCCTGAGATACAACACATTAAAGAAAAAACTAAAAAAAATCATAAGTCAAAAACTGTCACCGATAGGACGTTGATACTCAGCAGAAATATTCTTCACCATAAGAGGTACTCACAAAAAAATACTAGAGTCTGGTTGATTTAAAGGCTGACTTACTATGAAAATCCGACTATGGCCTTTGAATGTAAATAACGTTATCTAACCTTCAATTATTCAAATAAATACATACCACACATCAGGACATCTACACATACACAAATCAACCTAGTCCAATGGAAAGTTCAATTAAGGCTTGTGTTGTGGGTACTAAGCGACAATATATTGTATATACTTAAATACATACCAGGATGAAGGATGAATCATGAAGTCTGAGACCTTCAACTTCGCAGGAAGGCTCAATACCGACTGTGCTATGGAGGACATTAATTATTTTTATTCAACTGAAATCCCTATTGATAAAATCAGATGACCTACACCATACCAACTTGAGGTGACAGATTAACTCTGTAGTAAATATGTAGTAAAAATCCTTCTACAAGGGTACAAAAAGTAGAAGTGTAGTTGAAAATAATGTACAGTAAAAGCTCCTTATTCGCGCTTCCTTTATTCGCGTTTTCACTATTCACGGATTTAAAAAATGCGACCCAATTTCTATATTCGCGACAAAAAATTTTTTTATTCGCGGATCTAATAAGTACATACATAATAATAAATTTATTCCAATAGGTATCCAATCCAATATCCTTGTCAAATGGACTAATAAAAACGTAAAATAGATCTTATTACAAGTTAGTCTAAAGTATGTTGTTAAATGATACCGCCGAGGACTTTGACACAAGCCGCCTTCGCCGCGATCGGTGTTTTTGACAATGTAAATAAACAGAAAGAAAAAAGTAAAATAGATCTTATTACAACTTAGCCTAAAGTATGTTGTTAAATGACACCGCCGTCAAGTGTAATCAAGTGACATTCAGGAATTGCTTGAATCGCAAGATGAAGATTTGACTGAAACCGACTTGGAGGAAATGTTAAATTCACAGCCCATTGAAGAAGAGGTTTCAACAAGCACTGGAAACGTGACATTTAATTTGAAAAATCTTAGTGCAGGTTTAAGAATGGCAAATGAGCTTTGCGATTTCTTTATGGACATTGATCCGTCTATGGAACGAAGTCTTATTTTTAAGCGGCAAATTGCTAATGCGACTGCTGTGTATCAGTCTGAATTGAAGGAGCTTTTGAAAACAGCCAAGCAAGAAAAAATTACAAAATTCTTCAAACCATTGCCTAAGTCTTAAAATGATTAATTAAAATTTTCAAAAACTTTTATTAAATTATTTTTTTATATATATTTTATTTTTATTTTGTCACCTAGGAACGTATCCCCTATAATCTCATATAAATTACCATTCCGTATTCGCGGTTTCTGTATTCGCGGCATATTTATGGAACATATACCCCGCGAATAAAGAGCTTTTACTGTATTCATAATATTAAATAATACCTGATGCCGAAGACCTAGGGAGTATTTAACGAAATTGTAAGCTGTTCTATTCCTCTCCTCTTCTTCATCTCTTTCTTTTTTCTCTCTTTTGTCCAGTTTCTTACGTTCTTCACGTTCGACTGCTGTTGTTCGAATAAGTCTAACATGACCTAATTGTTCATGCCATGCTGGTGCCCATACAACACTTTTGATACATGCCTGTAAATAAAAAAAAGACAGTTAAAAGTTGTAAAAAATAAGTTAAATATTTTTTATATAATTTTAAAGTACCTGTAATACACATAAAGCTCTAGCGAAATCTCTAGGAGCTTGACATAGTTGCACAGCTTGAACCCATGGTTTCCTCAATAGAGTCCAATTTGGATGCATAAACTGCACAACAATATTAGATTCTAATTGTAACAATGTCTGTCTCAGTGTTGCCACCAACAAAGGTTTAGTAGCTGAAAAAAAAAAACAATTAAATAAAATTAATATAAATCATCATGTAACATTATGTAAGATTTTTTTTATATAAACTTATATCAGCTAACATACCATTTAAAAGTCCAATCCATTTAAAATCTTGTCCACATGAAAGGGAAAACTTGTGGGACATATAGCGTTTTTTATCCCTTTCTTCGTTTCTTTGGGGTTTGTTCAATGCCAATGGATTTGTAGTGTACTGATTAACATAATTTTTAAAATTGTTTTCATTCCCTAATTTAAATAAATATGTCCCATTTGAAATCTGATTTGACTTTAACCTCGTAAGACGCTCTGTAACTGGAGATATACACATTATTAGTATAAAAACTCAAACAAAATAAAATTTACTGTGTAGAAGGGAACATACTTTCTTCGTTTTTCTTCTGACCTGGCATTTTTGACTTATTAGCTGCATTTATTTTGTTTTTCTTAAATTCATCGTCATCCTTCATGTCACTGTCATCATAATCCAATGCTGGATCTTCAGTGGTGACTGTTACTTCATTTTCAACATCTCCATCGGATACAACAGATGATTCAGGTACTTCTTTATCGTCTTCTATGCGAAGACCAACATTTTGTTCTTGCTGCCTCTGTTCTTGCCTCTTTTGCTTTTGTTTAAGAATATTCGAATTTTCAACTTCCAAATACGACTTCCGATTCCCTTTTACTTGATTTGTTAATTTTTCAGTAATATTCATTTGCCTGACAATTTCTTGTTCCATTTCCAACAACTCACGCACCAAAGGTGTTTCCATTTCATCAGCATCTAGTACGTCCATTAATTCTCGTAGTTGTTGTGGAGAAGAGTAGTACCAGACTTCTCCATTTTCAGCCTCCCTAAAATTACAATTCAATCATGTTACTCAATTGTCTCAAATAAGTTACATGTTAGGTAGTAATTGTTTTGATTGATACTTACACAAATATGCGACGCGTAATAAACCAATACTTTCGACCATGTCGATCAAAGCCTAAATGTTCATGACGACACAGTAGGCCTTGTTTTTCAGCATCTGGTAAGCAGTCTGTCACTCCTAATGTCTTGTGTTGTCTACAAAGAGCACATTGCCAGTCTTCGGAAGGTACATCAACTAGAGGAGGGTCGACGCATTCTAAGTGATAAACAGCTGGGCAAGTTTCGCAACAGAGGAGATCACCTAATCGGTGGCAAACCCTGCAGTGGTCATCATAATGTATAGGCACTGCAACAAAATCGTAAATACTGAGTAGTAATACAAAGTAGACAGCATATGAAGTGCTTTAAATTTTAAATCTTATTCCCAATATACACAATTTGTTTAATTCTCCTAGGTAAAACATATTAGATAATTTAAATATTATTAATGGTAAAAAAATCACTACTTAAAACATATTCTAAAGAAAATACTGAAAACAAGCCACAGAAAAAGTCTAATATTATTAAAATATTTTGATGTGATGTGTCATGAAATCGTGAAGTATATAGCGGGCCAGTCTCCACCAATCAGTCAACCATTGTACCTCCATTTAAATCAATAAGAAAAATCAATCATAACATAAATAGGACTAAAACATTATTGAGCTTAACTTTTTTAAACAGACCAGTGGATCTACTCAATAATTCTAACATTAACAATAGTAATTTTGCTCATGAAATTATCATTTAACAGTATCTTGCAAAAAACAAATAGCTATTTTTAATTTATTACAATATTATTGTTAGGATTAGGCATTGGATTGAATAGGGAGCAGTGGAGTTGATGTAATAAATACCTTTTTATTTGAATAAATTAATAAGTTATAAAATAATAATGAAACAGTATTCCATTCAAGCTCATAAGGAAACGATATGAATTTTGGTATTGAGAACCTAGAAGAATTACAATAATGTTTTTGTATTTGTGCAAATGTACTAAAGTTGCCGATTTCTAAGAATGAACTTTTGACAGTTTAGAAATCAGCCTTATATATATATGACATTAAGACTATCAGAAAAACGGTGAGTCTTACCCTACTAATAAGATTTAATTTATAACTGTCAAAAGTTCATTCTTAAAAATCTGCAACAATAACTTGATTTTCAAGGTTTCAGTTTTCCTAAAGCTATTAATCGTGAATATAATATATACCATTTTAGCTAAAGAATTCTGGTTGTATGCATTTCTGGGTATAAATAGGAATGCACCCTTGCTATATGCATGAATGATTACCATAACAACAGGTATACTAATAAGCCAACTGTTCTATTCTCCTGCCGTCCAGACAATAAAAATTGCCAGTGAAATTTGAACTAATAATACAGGAAATAGAATAGGATTTCATTTGTTTGAGGAGACCTTTTAATAGGCCTCTGGGCAGCAGGAGCCTATTGTCTTTAATATAATTTGTACATATGATAGATAAAGTGTCCAAAGAATCTATAGATAAAGTGTGGATCATTAAAGTGTACAACATATTCCCATAATTTATTATGTATATTTTTTAAGATAGCTATCGTAAGAATGTATAGCTTAATGTATGGCTTAGACATTTAATTTGAATAAAAGTACAAGCAAATTACAGCCAAATGATAAGCAAGAATGTGGGACATTTTTACTAAAACATTCACATATAATAGTTGGGTGACAACCAAAACTCACTATAAAAACTGTCACTACTCTTGGCAACCTCTTATGTCAGTATTGAATCAGAACTTAGATACAATCTCTATTTCAAGTAGGTATTTGTTACTTAGTGAGTTTTGGTTGTCAACAGATGATATGGTGTAACACATTAACCCTTAAATGCATAGTGATGAATACAATATGCATCATCTATTCTCGACTCTATTGACAACCCGTCAGAATTCAAATTTGAATAAATCTTTGCCAAGGTCATGCATTTAAGGGTTAAGAGCATTATTCTGAGGATGTAAGTAGGAAAAATATATGTGAACCCAGGCCAAAAATATAATAAATAACTTGGGACATCTTACACAAATCAACCTATTCCCACGGTAAACTCAATGAAGCCTTGTGATGTGGGCACCAAGCGAGAATATATTTATACATATAGATAATATTGAAGTAATATTTCAACCTTCTTCAGAAATATGCTGTTCATTTTATTAGAAACTTATTTAATTCTACAAATACATAGTTCTAGTCTAGACCTAGACTAATTAGGTATAAAAATGTTATTCAAGTTGGAAAAGCATTTTCCAACAATTTATCACAGGTTCATTGATGAATGAAAGCAACTATATGACAATATTTTTAACAATATTGAAATCAATTTATAGTTGTTTCAGGAACCTAATTGGATTTAGGAACCATATGTTATTTGTGATATCTGCAACCCAGTTAAGTATTAGATAGGATAGCTTAGTTTTTCTATTAATTCATATCTGAAGAAAAGTAGCAACTTACCTTCACTGAGTAAATCATCTCGCACTGGGTTTGTAATTAAAAATTGGTTGCACAGAAACTGTAGGACTGCCAAACGATCCTCTGCATTAGTGAATGGATATTCACAAGAATTGACAATTTTGACGACATTCTTATCAAATGTTTTATCACTTTCAATATAAACCCTCAGCACTTCAGGCCAGGTCATGACATCAAGGAGAAACAGGGTTATGTTTACACTGTCTTTGTGATCTAGAGGACCAAAATGTGTCTGTTGAGCATCTTCTTCTCTAAGTAAGGCCTTTAATAACATTATATGAATCTCTATTAGGAGATTGCTTTGATCTTCACAGCTTACAGCTGCACACAGATCTTCGACACGAAATGGAGACAACCTAACCAGGTGCCTAAAGTGACGCAAAACTTCATATATACCAACAACTTGTAAAACAAGGTTTTGTGGGATGATTAAATCATCAGAGGATTGGGGAAGTTCAAGTGGAGGAATTTGTCTTTCTTGCTGTAACCACAGTGGATCTGGACTTGGTGGCCTTAGGACGTTAGCAGGGGCCTTTCGAGGAGTACCTCCAGTTGTGCTGTAGCTGCTAACCGAGAAATCACTATCACTGGCGTTGCCATCGGCAACCGAAGCTTCGGAACTCTCACTACCGCGGTCTTCCTCGGGCTCTGATCGGTCACTACTATCGCCGAAATCGGAGCCATAATGATACTCAGACTCATGATAATCGGCCGCATGAGGATTGTACCCTCTGCGGGAATATGCACTAGACAAACCACCTCGTTTCGATTTATGAGTTTTACCTCCTCTTTGTTTACGCGTACTGCGTCTACTTATATCACTTCCTTGTGGTGATGATGCTCTCGATGCAGTTGGCGTGCTGGCAAGAGATCCAGAACCCACATTTTGGGCTTGTAAATATTTAGGTTTTTTCAATAAATGATATTGAAACTTTCTGTTTTTCTCAAAATTTCCGGATTTTGGGGGTCTCCCGCGTTTTTTAGCACCTCTCCCCGACATTATTAACACCAACTGTCAATTATGTACTGTTTCGCACGTGTATAGCAAAAACATAGTGATGTTTACAAAAACAAGATGATAAAATATTTCAGTTCATCCTAAATCCCTCGCACTCATGATTCCAGCCGTTTGTAAAGCTTCCCGTACATTAAAAGTCACAACGCTTTCAACTCACAACTTCAAAGAGTATCTTTACGATGAAGTAAAAAGTAAATCAATTCACTGATACAAGTAGATATTTCGATTTTCTATACGGAAAGAATGCACCAAAAACTAATGACGCGAAATGCGAGTACATGCAATTCTGAAACGCTTAATGCTGGCTTCTCATTGGTCGATTATATGTCCGCCATATCGTTTTCATAAATTAGGAATTATTTAATTTATAATACGCGATATCTTCGCTGATAATACAGATATAATTACACGACACAAACTAGATCCCATGTGATTAAATATAAATCCAAGTTAGGCCATTTTACGGCATAAGTCACTAAATTATATCTCAAGCTATCACTGAAGTGAGGACAACCGCAGCCATTTTCTTTCGACAGAATGTTAAGTCAACGGCAGTACTACTAAATAAAGTATTCGCTTACGCAACTCAAAATATATTGAAATTATCAATAATATATCGTAAATATTCAAAATGATTTACTCAATGATTTAATTCATAATTTTCGACCGATTATTTACTAACGACACATATTTGCAGGAAGTGGTGAAATATTTTTTAATAACCGTTTAAGCTATTATCAAAACCGCTACAAATTAATGGCCAACCAGGGACGCGTTTTATAAAGTTACAATTTACAATTTCGCTGTTTGCCTCTCTTTCTAGCCAATAAGTGCGTGCGTTAGAGAGGCAAACAGCGAAATTGTAAATTGTAACTTTATAAAACGCGACCCAGATGTTAAGACACTGTATACACTAGTCCATTAAAACCAATCTAAAGCCTGTTTTACACGTTTCCGTATTGTTTTCCATCGTCTAATACAGGCTTAGTCTGTATGGATCATTGTTAGCGCTGTCAGTTTGACGGTTGCCTTCCAATTTCCATATTTTGGGCATTGAGAAATTGAGCATTGATTATTTTTTGATTGGAAGCTGGGAGGTTATGTGAATTCTATTTTCTTCACGTCTTGTGTAGTGTCTTACTTAAGAATTGGTGCAATTAAAGAAATATATCTTAGGTATCCGATTTTGCTATATCAATGAGCACAATGTATTCTATGAAAAACATTATTACTCATGACAGTGATATACTTCTACCGAAGTGCATGTATCATATGAAAAATCTTTACAATTTCGACACAACGATGGAATCGACCAAAGAAGAGTTCGATATAAATGTTAGAAACCAGGTTATGAAGTTACTAAAGGTTTATTTCATTGTGTTTTCAATAGTATTCTCTTATTCAAGCTATAAATCTGTAATTCAAATAATTCCATGCCGAGCGCAGTGTTAAAAAATGTTATCTATCTTGAAATGTCAATACATGTATAATGTATGTTAAATGGGTATTGGCTGTCTATTATCTATTTTAAATATTTTTATGACTCAATTATAATTATTAGAGGTCAGAAAAAATCATATATATTTTAGCCATTACACTTTTTATCCCAACGGGCGGCGCGGTACAATGAAGACCTAGGCTTTCCAAGACATGTCCATAGATACGCAGCTTCATATCATTCCCTTTCAAAATTTGTATTTTATAAATACTAGCTAGTGGAAGTAATACACTCACTAACTGACTTATATTACAGATACCGAGTAAGGAAATGGCGGAATTGGAAGTAAGACAGGATCAACTCTTGAAGAAACTTGATATTCTTTATGATAGGATTAAAACAATAAGTTCATTCTGCACTGTGGATTCTGCAAAAGATAACAAATCTAACAGCAGAAAAGTTGCTCTCGTAAGTATAGTCAAAGGTCTGATTTTATAATTTGTAAGGCTCAGGGCTGACCATAGTAATGCAGAAAACAACCAAGCAAATAAACTCAATAACACCAGGATGTGTTTCCATACAAATGACACCTATTAATGAACTGAGCGAGGTGCCATTTGTATGGAAACACATCCTCGCACATCTCTGGTGGAAACGCAGCCTAAATGCCATCACAAGAGACAGCCAAGGGCAACACCAGTGTGGACGGCCCAGGCATAAGCTAGCTTATGCCAGATTGCCCAAAAATAGTAGTGGGACACTTTCTGCAAAACTATGGACCATTGTAACTCAAGCAAGGCATGTAACCATGTGTACTTTTGCTTTGAGTGGGGCATGTCCATGTTGATCAGACTATCTTGTGTGGCAATTTTATTGTCAGATGTATCATAGAGCCCAATCAAAATTTTCTTGAAATTGACTATAATATTCATATGTATAATATTTTTCCCAATTATTTTTTCAGTTTGAAATACCTGAGGAAATAGTTTTGGTATACAGCCCTGATTGTTTACCTTGGTTTTTAAAAAAAATTACAAAAGAATCAACTCAACAACTTAATGTATCATGGCATGTTCATTCTTCTGTCCCAAGTGAGAAGGTGCCAAAAATCCAGGCTTTTATGAAAAACTTTCCTAAACCAGAACATGCATCTAAAGTTACCATCAGGCTGATATTCAAAAATGGTATGGTACAAATATTGTTTATTTAATTATATCTCTAACATAGCAAAATCTAACTATCCATCTCCATCTCATAGCATTTCCTCTCTCTTCAAGTTTGCAGTAGAAAAAAAACAAATGATAAATCATGTGTTTCATTCAGTTTCAGCTGATCCTGAATTAAAGTGGTCTTCTTTGAACTTGCCTGTGGTTGGAAATGTCAATATTTTAAGATATGTTTCAATGGCATATCCATCTGTTATACCCTATGACCCAGAAGATTATAACATGGACAATCTCCTAGATATCTGTCACTTGTTGGAGAGAACACCAGAAAAGAGCAAGGAAGCTTTGACAAAGAGGCTATTCTCTCAACCAAAGAATTGGATATATAATAATGAATTCTCAATTGTTGATGCTGCTGCTTATAATGTAATTAAGCAATGGCAAAATTGTTCAAAATATGCTCCGAAAGATTGGTTGGCGAAATGTGACAAATTATTTTAATTTTTAAACAAATTGCAATACATACTCAGATGCTTAATTTGTGGTATTTATTTAATTTCCTCAAAATTGTAACCCCTTTTATCAAATTGATAAATGAGCTGGAAATAATACATTATCTAAGTACTGGGCCGAACGAGCATTGCTCATTTGCTCGAAGTTTTCCCAGAGATATTCACAATAAAAAAAGTTATATTAAAAGGCAGTAATAATTGGTTCTTTTCACAATACACATCATAGATTTTGGAACAATCACATCTTGATTTGTGAACAGTTAAACTAAAAGTCTGTTTTTTTACTTCCAATAATCTTTTTTTATATTTATAATACCAAGATCTATCTTGGTATTGATTATTTGCATTCAGTCTATTGTACAGGAATTGGGTGTTTAGACAAGTTGCCTATCGCTAGCGCTTAATCGTCAATCGTAAACGAAAGGCAGCTAACTGTCTGTCGCACTAATGGGAAAGAGTGACAGAGAGGGAAAACTACGCTACGCTACTAAGCGTTAGCGCTTAGCGATTGGCAACTTGGCTAAGCATGCTGGTCATTTGAGGGGTGCATTTCACGTGAATGTCGGGTAGGTATGTGACGCCATTGTGGCACACTTCTAAGAAAATTAGGAATAAAATTTTTGGTGTATCTTAATAACTTGATGTTTGCAGAATTCTCGCACTTTCCATATAAATCACAAGGTAGCTGTCATAATCGACACTTTGTCGGGAAAGTAGACATTCTCACGCAATCAACCTGAGGGCGATCCCTCATCTGTCAACGGCCGTTCGGCATGAAAGATACTATACTATAAAAATATTGTGCACAGTTAGCTTTATTTTGTTATACCTACGCGACAGCCAGCTAAAAGCGGTACGAGAGGGCTCCTGCTGGTAGTGTCCATCTTGTCTAATGTATTGCCAGCTGAACTAAACTTTCAGACAGGTAAGTAGTTGGGTAGATAGTAGATAAGGTAGTAAATGTAAAACTGTTTTTTAGTACAGATGGTGCCTTTTTTAGGCTCTAGTGCGAGAAGTGTGTAATTTTACGTTAGGTCCAAAACTTCGGAGGGCCATCTGCAGCTAAAAAACGTCGTACGAGACACGTGCAAAAACGAAATTCGTAACTCGTGTCGAATTAAAACACTCCCTATCGGTCGTGTTTTAAAACATCGCCACTAGTTTCGGATTTCATATTTTTCGCACTTGTGTCGTAATGTACTATTTTTTAAGTGACTAAAACAGCAGCATGTTCTTGGTTAGACATAGGAAACAACCATGACTAAATGATAAATATCCCATAAACACAAAAATGCCTTCACCAGGGTTCTAACTCCGAACCTCCAGCTACGTAGGCAATGTCACGCAGTGTTACTACCAAATCATTTATATAAATCACCAGGTTTCCTTTCTATTCGCCCTCTACACCCGGACCACATCGCCTGATTAAACTCGATTTTTAGTGGCGATGTGTACCCATCACGTATACTTAATTGGAAATGATGGAAATAACATGTACCTACGTATTCGCCGCTTTGGCACAAATCCGTGATAAACTGATAACTCAGAAATTCTATTTTACTGAGATATCATTGTTTTGTTGCAAGGGTCATTATAAACCATGGAAGTAGAAAAATAAAAGAGATTTATGCTATAATTCTGTATTGTTATAAAGTAAACGTCCAAATATTGAAAGTTATAATTAGGGAATTCTCGCCCATATAATGGCACCTGACATTTTTATATGGCAATGATGAAACATAAAAGAATCATAGTAATCTTCTATACCTTTTAGTGCCATCTCTATCCACAAGTAGCAGCATTCGCGTTTTATAAAAATCATGTATAACATTTCATGATCATAAAATTCATAAAACTTTCACAGTTAACAAAGCTGTCATAAAAACAAACTGGTTCATTGATTAATTATATTCTATTATCAAAATGTAAATAATTAAAAAGTTGTAAAAACGTATTATACAAGTGCGTCTTAACTTCAGTATAAGTACATCACAAACAAAGCTGCAATATGTATTAAAAGTGAATTCCACACTGTTTTCCTAGGTAATGTAATGAACAACTAACTTTAATTTACACGCCTATATTGTAGTAATAGTCAAAAGTTTTATATCGAAAATTATATTACAATAGATCACAGTTATTTTAATAAAGTTGTGCCTAGTTACCAAGCTTGTTCTTAAATTAAATGCATGCTGCCTTATTTTTATGGGTAATACTAATTTTATTTACATAAATCGGAGTTATACCTTTAAAATTATCAGTCGATTTCTTTGCTCCATATAAAATGTTAAGAAATTAACCTAAATTATGTCTCAAACCTTATAACAAATGATTTAACTATTTCAACCAATACTGTTCTTAAGGCATTTACACACTGATTCACTAAAACTGGTTAAAATGTAATGAATATTAAAATGATTAGAAGCTAAGATATTTCTTGAGTACCTAGTATCAGATTATTTTAGTGACCTTTTGTAGTCTTTGAGTACTCTATGAGTAAAACTTGGGACAACTAAAAATGCAAGACTTTAACAAGAATAAAGTGAGTACGTAACCTTACCTACGTATAAATTATCGAATCTAATCAAAGTAACGAAAATGTACCTCATAGGTAGGTAATCTAAATAGGTATTCAAAAGTAGGGAAATAGTTAATTGTAGCATTATGTAACCTGATTTTATCATAATTACTGTAATTAAAATTGTGTTTATTCATAATCTAATAAACAAGTTGTATGTGCAATAGTAATAAATTGATAAAATCCTAATTTACAAATACAATTTTTGTATGGCAATATAATAATTAAGTCTGCCCACGCAGATAACCGACACCCTAGTCTAGGCGATGGTTGATACAATTAGTTGAAAATATAGGTACTGACTAAAGACATCGAGAAAAATTCTCTAAAAGCCAATCAAAGCAGTTGAAAAAATACTTAGTCGCCTATTTACGAACTTAACACCTAATTAATTAAAGCTTAAGGATTTATATGCGTCGCGTCGGTTGTATGGGTCGACAGACATCTTTAAAGGCGATTTTGCGACATTATCGATTCCAGTTAAAATAATTTAATGTATTTCATATCTAGATTTAAAAGTTGACGTAACAAATAGGTCATCATTAACATTGTGTTTAATCAAAATAGTTTTGATATATCGAGATCTCTAAAATTTTGCTAATAATATAACATTGGTCGTTCTAATATTCCATGTAATCATAATATCTTCATATCTAAGAACACACACGTCATTTTTTCTAGTACAGTTAACAGCAGAAGTAGCCAAGCAAATTAAGAAGTCAAAATAATCTAGATTAATTAGGAAGATCATCTTGAGCATGTTATTCTGCGTCGCTACTTGCTGCTGACTGATACAGATCTAGCGAGAAAACGCCTACATTTATCACTCACATTAACTCCCATTTGTTATTCACACTCACCCATCTCTAGCATTAAGACTCGAGACAACTATCTGATAGTTTTAAAAGTAACAAGGCGCTTAAAAGATCGTACACGATCGATTGAGTTTAATCACTAGATCCGTCTTAACAAGTTTAACAACTACCGTTTGTAAACCTAACATAACTGATATGTACATTGGGAATTTAAATAACTAATACATAATTGGGAATGGGCAGTGACCGTTGCTAGATGTGTATGGCGGGCGCGGGCGCAGCGTCGAGCCGCTCGCGCGACCGCTGTCATACGAAGGAGGAGAAGCCCGGGAGCGGAGCCCTGGAGCGCGCCATGTTGTTCATGACGATCTGGCCGCCGTTGAGGCTCACCACGGCGCTGCCCTCGGGCTCCGAGTCCGTGTAGCTGGAGTAGTTGCGCACGGGCCGCTGTCGCTTCCACGACTGCCGCAGCGTGTCGTTCACGTTAGCGTAGTGATTCACGAATGAATGCGGCTCCGATCTAACGCTTTCGTTATCGCTTTCGGAATTCTGCGAGGGAAAGAATATGTTAGTGCTGGAAATTAAGAGGCACCTGGGTAGCAGCGTGTTACAAAAGATTTATAGTTTACGGCGTATAGTTATCGCGTTATTCCTCTATTTTACTCTAAATAGTACTGAACGCTATTTGTTATAATATAATTATAACGCGACCCGCTATTTATAAACCTAATGTAAACGAGTCCTTATAATAATATTTCATTCGCACAGTTCTAATTTAATTTACAATAAATTTAAAGCCAATTATAATTATTGAAATAGCCAAAAGAAGAGTGAGCTATTTAAATTGTAATATTTAATAAAAAATAACATTCATCAACTCGTCTTTTAGAAAAATAGTAAAAATACCGCATACAAGATCTAAATAGCAGAAACGAAGGATATACGCAATTTCGAAATGCACAAAGAGGAATAAAATACTGGTGAATCTAACACAACGATGTACTCGTAAAACAGTACACTGCGATTGCGACCTACTATGAACAGTGCTCAAAAGCGTGACGGAAAAGCTATAGTCGTTCAATATTTACCATGACGTCCCGTCGCGGGTATGCAAAAATAAAGCGTTTAGTCACACGTGTGGGGTATTCAGACGACGCTAATTTTGATGGTGATCACCTGGGAGTCGGAGGAGCTCATCTCGGAGGGTTTCTCGGTGAGGGAGGAGTCGTCGGGGTTCTCGTCGTAGGCGCGGAGGCTCTCCTCGTCGCTGTGGTAGGCCACGGAGGCGGGCGACGGCCGCGGCGGCGACTTGCCGATCGGGCCCTTGCGGCGCAGCGTGCCTCCGCCCGCCGACGTGGCGGAGTTGGCGCGCGAGCGGTACAGGTCCAGCGCCAGCGACCCGCGCTCGTCCGTCTCGCCCGCCAGCGACTCCTCTAGAGTCTTCTGCGCTTCTTCTGTGGGAATAAAAAAAAATGCAATTTTCATAATTTTATTCACTTTCATTCATTTGATCATATATATATATAATACTCAACAATTGGGATTCTTGTACATGCATATTGTAATGCACAGCCACCTTAAGAACTTAAGACTACACAGTACTTAAGATCATTTTAAGTTGCGTATAAACCAAAAGAGCATTCGCTATTCTAGCGCCCGTTCTACGAAAAAAACCAATCACGTTTTGTGTACCGATCGAATTTCGTAGAGTGGGAGGTTAGAACAGCGAATGCTCTTTTAGTTTGAACGCACCTTAAGATGCATTCAGACCAAACGAGCATTCGCTATTCTATCCCCCACTCTACGAAATCAACGAATCACTTTTAGTGTAACGATCAAATTTCGTAGAGTAGGGGGTTAGGATAGCGACTGCTCGTTTGGTCTGAATGCACCTTAACATGCTTCAGATCAATATATGTAATGGAACTAATGGATAAAGAAAACAAGTATGCATACCAAAAATTTACAATTTTCGACGGAATGATTTCATTAAAAAAAATACCAATTGTTAGAAATAATTATTAATATTTTACACAGCGAGGCCACGAAGCTGGCTGAGCTTTATAAGTGGTAAGTTATTAAATCTTACAAAAAAAATAAAAAAAATCTTACAAATAAATAGATCAGTTAGTGTAATCAAAATCGTACTTACTTTTGTATTTATAGCTCTTGCTCTTCACGCAGAGTATTGCTATCACCATAATAATGATGACCACAGAAGCAGCTGCCAAAGCCACGACGAACCACGTACGGCGATAAAACGGCCGGTACTGCAGATACCCATATTCCAAGTATAGCTTTGACGGAGTCACAATGACTTTCTCATTATAAGCTGGGTTGCTAATGCCGTACATGTTGTAAGCTATGACTCGGAAATTATAAGCAGTGGAGGGCAACAGACTTTGGTAAGATATCGTGAATTCTTCTAACATTCCGTTGCTAGTTCGTGTTATTGTCTCCCACCTCGTATCATCTGAAAGTTAAATATAATTAGACTCGTTATTTCGATTTGCAGTAAACTGAAAATACTAGAGATGGAGAATGTATAGATATGTTGCAGGTTATGTGCTATGTTATAAATAACAAAATACAGTCTAATGTGCAAAGATGTACACTTGGAACTTACAGGCCTGCCACGTTTCCTTGGCTGCAGCAAAAAAATAAGTTTTCGTAAATGAACTAATAAAAATAAATTAACCCTTCGGTTTTTCGAGAATGTATAGTCGTGTATATTACATATTAGACAAATATTATAATGTGTAGGTAATAATGTAATAAACATTATGCCGGATGACAGGCTGTCGTTTTCATTGTAACTGGTGTCGTCGGGACAGTATTGTATTTTTCATCACACTTGCTGTCTAAACGCGCCATTGCTTGTGCGCATAGCGGGAGTAATAGAAAAGTGAAATTCCCTAGGGAGTAATAGAAATGTCAGTACGTCATTTCATAATATTTTGTCTTAAAACTATTTTTTTTGCCGGCAAGTGTGATGAAAAACATTGTATGCACCACGGTCGGTAAGCGGAATACTAACTCGAGTCATAAAAGTAACACTCTCGTTAGTAATTCCGAACTTACCTCCCTTGATGCACAATGTACTATTTTTACAGTAAAGATCTAAGTTATTGAAAAAGACGAAATGACAGAATTATGCGCACACAAAGTGTGAATGCGCATGTACTATGTACTATATGACTTTAAATGATGAAAGGTTAGATGCGGCTTATTTCGTCGGTCTGTTTATGACCAGATTAAATAGAGTACAATTGGCTATGCAGTTTTCCGAAGGTATGAATATTATATTTTTCCTTGATAGCCGTCGTCTTAAGGTTCAAGAAAATGGGGCTCTTTTATTTTAATATCCTATGATTTGTTAACCTTTTTTTTTCCATTTCATTGTATTAATTGCGGACGAACGCATTAGGCTCTGTTCATCCATAAAACTCCACCATCTATATCATCTCACTCACTTAAAAAAAGATTGTTAACGAATTATTGGACATAAAAATAAAAGAGCCGCATTTTGCTGTACATTAAGACCACAGCTATCAGGGAAAAATATAATATTTATACCTTTCAAAAAACTTTACATAGCCAATTGCACATAACAGTAAAGTTTAACCAGTCTTTTATTCATGTAACGAGTGATAACGATAACGGAAATCTCAGTAAACAGCTAAGATCCGATCATCGATCGTAAGCGTACAAGTCGTCGACCGGACGCCCTACAAAGGTCCCGGATTACCTTTCTTCCTCGCCTCAATGTAGTATCCGAGCAGCGGGCCTCGGCCGGACGCGGCATTGGTCCAGGCCAGGTGCAGCGCGGCGGGCAACGGCGCGAGTTGCAGGCCGCGCGGCGTGGCCGGCGAGCCGGGCTGCGGGCCCGTGCGGACCCGCGCCGAGCCTTCAGGGCCTGCGCTGACGGTCACCGCACGCACTGAGAACCGGTACTCTACTTCCTCTTCCAGCCCGCCTACGGCCAGCCGCCGCTCAGTCACCTTCTGCTTCACTTGTTTACTCAGCTCTGGAATATATACCGTCATTGTTTGATGTCAACCGCGAATTAAACCGACACGGGTTGAACTAATCAACTAAGGGCTTTTCCATTAATCACGTCATATGATTTTGGCCTATTTTAGACCCCCCCCCCCCATCCCCCATATTTGATGATATTTTCCAGACTTAGCCAATATGACGTGTATTTTTTTGCCAACTTACGTAGTCCTTTTAATAACTCTTCAATTTACGTACTTTATTAAGCACACGTGATGGGGAAAACTTTTTTGCAAACTACGAGGTAAATATCCGCGAAGTTTCAAAACTCAGTTCAAGATTTGACATCTGGTTATGTTTTAAAAGAAGTATGCTGTTCAGCAGAGAATAACAAAATATTACACGTGATTTGTACGATGACCCTATGGTGATAATTGATGATTTTTTCTTGACACCCCAACCCCCCCCCTCTCTCTATACAGTATGACGTGATTAATGGACAAGCCCTAATCTGATATTTTATTCATAAGAGATATTTAAATAAACACATAGATTTTAGCAATACTCAATGAGATACATTGAAAATTACACACATTTGGAATACAAGTTTTGTTTACATTATTCGCAACTTCTATAAAAACCAAGTTTTAAGATAATCACTTCGATACAAGGAACCTTGTATACAGGGCGTCTCAAAGTTATGAGACATGAAGGGGAAGTACCTTAAATATCGTAGATAGGATATTTTGTTGAAAGATAACTTTATTTCATTTTGAAAATTAAATAATACTGCAATAAAAAAAATAGCTTTTTCTAGGCATCGAACTTACTTTAATACGAAAATATTTTTTTTCGTAATTTTATGATGTCATTCGAAAAAATGGATAAAAAAAACATTTTTTCTTAAGAAACATAGTATCTACAACTAAAAGATAAACCAAACATGATTGGTTCAAAATTCGAAAAAAATTGTAGTTGGTTCGAATGCAAAAACTTTGAATGCACTATTACTAAATTTTAAAAATAACATTAAGTCTTCTCTCAGCAAAATACACTACCTACGATATTTAAGGTACTTTCCCTTCATGTCCCATAACTTTGGGACGCTCTGTATACATACATAAAAGGATGACAGAAAACTACAAAATGTACTCACGTTCGTCCTGCTCTATAGTTTCATAGGTGTCTAAATAAGACTGTATGAGGCCGTTTCGCCGATGCGGCGCCTCCCAGGACACGACGAGGCTGTTCATCGTGATGTCCGAGAAGGTGATGTTGCGCGGCGCCGTGGGCAGGCCCTGGTGGGTCCGCACGAGGATGGAGCTCGAGCGAGGACCGTCTCCGGCCGGATTGAATGGTACCTATTAGAAGTAAGTATGCAAAATGTACTCACGTTCGTCCTGCTCTATAGTTTCATAGGTGACTAAATAAGACTGTATGAGGCCGTTGCGCCGATGCGGCGCCTCCCAGGACACGACGAGGCTGTTCATCGTGATGTCCGAGAAGGTGATGTTGCGCGGCGCCGTGGGCAGGCCCTGGTGGGTCCGCACGAGGATGGAGCTCGAGCGAGGACCGTCTCCGGCCGGATTGAATGCAAGTACCTATTAGAAGTAAGTATGCAAAATGTACTCACGTTCGTCCTGCTCTATAGTTTCATAGGTGACTAAATAAGACTGTATGAGGCCGTTTCGCCGATGCGGCGCCTCCCACGACACGACGAGGCTGTTCATCGTGATGTCCGAGAAGGTGATGTTGCGCGGCGCCGTGGGCAGGCCCTGGTGGGTCCGCACGAGGATGGAGCTCGACCGAGGACCGTCTCCGGCCGGATTGAATGCAAGTACCTATTACAAGTAAGTATGCAAAATGTACTCACGTTCGTCCTGCTCTATAGTTTCATAGGTGACTAAATAAGACTGTATGAGGCCGTTTCGCCGATGCGGCGCCTCCCACGACACGACGAGGCTGTTCATCGTGATGTCCGAGAAGGTGATGTTGCGCGGCGCCGTGAGCAGGCCCTGGTGGGTCCGCACGAGGATGGAGCTCGACCGAGGACCGTCTCCGGCCGGATTGAATGCAAGTACCTATTACAAGTAAGTATGCAAAATGTACTCACGTTCGTCCTGCTCTATAGTTTCATAGGTGACTAAATAAGACTGTATGAGGCCGTTGCGCCGATGCGGCGCCTCCCACGACACGACGAGGCTGTTCATCGTGATGTCCGAGAAGGTGATGTTGCGCGGCGCCGTGGGCAGGCCCTGGTGGGTCCGCACGAGGATGGAGCTCGACCGAGGACCGTCTCCGGCCGGATTGAATGCAAGTACCTATTACAAGTAAGTATGCAAAATGTACTCACGTTCGTCCTGCTCTATAGTTTCATAGGTGACTAAATAAGACTGTATGAGGCCGTTTCGCCGATGCGGCGCCTCCCACGACACGACGAGGCTGTTCATCGTGATGTCCGAGAAGGTGATGTTGCGCGGCGCCGTGAGCAGGCCCTGGTGGGTCCGCACGAGGATGGAGCTCGACCGAGGACCGTCTCCGGCCGGATTGAATGCAAGTACCTATTACAAGTAAGTATGCAAAATGTACTCACGTTCGTCCTGCTCTATAGTTTCATAGGTGACTAAATAAGACTGTATGAGGCCGTTGCGCCGATGCGGCGCCTCCCACGACACGACGAGGCTGTTCATCGTGATGTCCGAGAAGGTGATGTTGCGCGGCGCCGTGGGCAGGCCCTGGTGGGTCCGCACGAGGATGGAGCTCGACCGAGGACCGTCTCCGGCCGGATTGAATGCAAGTACCTATTACAAGTAAGTATGCAAAATGTACTCACGTTCGTCCTGCTCTATAGTTTCATAGGTGACTAAATAAGACTGTATAAGGCCGTTGCGCCGATGCGGCGCCTCCCAGGACACGACGAGGCTGTTCATCGTGATGTCCGAGAAGGTGATGTTGCGCGGCGCCGTGGGCAGGCCCTGGTGGGTCCGCACGAGGATGGAGCTCGAGCGAGGACCGTCTCCGGCCGGATTGAATGCAAGTACCTATTACAAGTAAGTATGCAAAATGTACTCACGTTCGTCCTGCTCTATAGTTTCATAGGTGACTAAATAAGACTGTATGAGGCCGTTGCGCCGATGCGGGGCCTCCCACGACACGACGAGGCTGTTCATCGTGATGTCCGAGAAGGTGATGTTGCGCGGCGCCGTGGGCAGGCCCTGGTGGGTCCGCACGAGGATGGAGCTCGAGCGAGGACCGTCTCCGGCCGGATTGAATGCAAGTACCTATTAGAAGTAAGTATGCAAAATGTACTCACGTTCGTCCTGCTCTATAGTTTCGTAGGTGACTAAATAAGACTGTATGAGGCCGTTTCGCCGATGCGGCGCCTCCCAGGACACGACGAGGCTGTTCATCGTGATGTCCGAGAAGGTGATGTTGCGCGGCGCCGTGGGCAGGCCCTGGTGGGTCCGCACGAGGATGGAGCTCGACCGAGGACCGTCTCCGGCCGGATTGAATGCAAGTACCTATTAGAAGTAAGTATGCAAAATGTACTCACGTTCGTCCTGCTCTATAGTTTCGTAGGTGACTAAATAAGACTGTATGAGGCCGTTTCGCCGATGCGGCGCCTCCCAGGACACGACGAGGCTGTTCATCGTGATGTCCGAGAAGGTGATGTTGCGCGGCGCCGTGGGCAGGCCCTGGTGGGTCCGCACGAGGATGGAGCTCGACCGAGGACCGTCTCCGGCCGGATTGAATGCAAGTACCTATTAGAAGTAAGTATGCAAAATGTACTCACGTTCGTCCTGCTCTATAGTTTCGTAGGTGACTAAATAAGACTGTATGAGGCCGTTTCGCCGATGCGGCGCCTCCCAGGACACGACGAGGCTGTTCATCGTGATGTCCGAGAAGGTGATGTTGCGCGGCGCCGTGGGCAGGCCCTGGTGGGTCCGCACGAGGATGGAGCTCGAGCGAGGACCGTCTCCGGCCGGATTGAATGCAAGTACCTATTACAAGTAAGCATTCAAAAAAATTATAGTTAAAGGGATAATCTTCTATAAATCCGCGTATAATTGCCGATTTCTAATTATGGCCATTTGACAGTTAAGAAATCAGCCTTATACAAGGTGGAATTTGACGAGGGACCTTTACGGAAATGGGAGATAGTTAAGGCTATACTGAGCAACTTTTACTATGGGACCAACCCCGAAATCGTAAAAAAAATGACTTTCATGCATTGTGTGTATACATGCCGTACCTTTTTGTATGGATAAGTTTTTTTTATACGATTTCGGGGTTGGTCCCATAGTAAAAGTTGCTCAGTATAGCCTTAACTATCTCCCATTTCCGTAAAGGTCCCTCGTCGAATTCCACCTTGTATATATAATGTTAAGACTATCGGAAAAAGGGTGCGTCTTACCCTCTCATTAATAAGGATCAATCTATAACTGTCAAAAGTTCATTCTTAGAAATCGGCAACTATAAGTCGAATAGCAGACAGCTGTAGCTGAGTTCTGTAGTGGGTTCTAAATGACTACTTAATAGATAGATTCTTGAATAAAATAAAATCTACTATGGCCACATTTATTTGTGATATATGACACAAAAATATTTAATTATCGAGATCTGGAATAATTTGGAGGGAAACCCGACACCTAAGTCCTGTAAAATAACTACTTGTTTTTCTGAAGGCATTTAAAATATGACATGCTTTAGAAACTTACCTGAATTCGGTATTGAGTGAATTTATCGAGGAAAACCAGTGAATGTGAGGTGGCGGTTGCAGCTACGACCTCTATCTCCTCTTCGGCTTTGCGGCCCGGCTCGGGTTCTTCCGGAGATTCGGTCATCAAGTAAAAGATCTGGTGATTAAAAGACACGATTTTAACGTAATACAAATCATATAATACGACAAAAATAAGAATAATATCATTAACTAAATATCCAACGGATATTTAAGACAATGCCTGTGCGCCCATAAACCACATCCACTCGAAAGAGGCACCATTATCCGTTATGGCTCTTTTCTTTATACATGAAAGAAAGGGATGCACCGGTCCTTAGGATTTAACTTTTTGGAGAATCTGTGCATTACAAATAACTAAGATTTCCGTATATCGTAAATTATGGACATTTAAAGCTATGTGATCAAATTTAGTGAAAAAGAACACAAGACTTAGAAAAATAAATCTATCAAAAAAACATAGTCGTGAGCGTCGTGAGTCATTCTTTGAGATTTTAAACTCCGATTTTAAATACATTATGCAAAATTAAAAATCTCCCGAGCACTAAAATACGCAGGTATCGCATTAATGATGGCAGGTTATACCCCCCACCCTGTATCCCACCCACACCACGGCCGGCGTGCCGCCCGGGCCGAGCCCTGCGAGTTGACCGCGGTCCCCCGCCAGGTGAATGAATATACAAACGATACTCCTCCTGGAGTATGTGTGGCTGCTCCCGCGTTTCCGCTACTGCAGCTGTGGCCGGGTCGCATCCCACAAGGGTGGGACGGTCGTTGCACCGTCATTTGGGGACGGTGATGAGAGGTTGTTGAAGGAAGATTTGCCATGGGCATGGCGAGAGAAAAATGATTTTGGTGATGATGATGCGGTAAGGCAAGTTAAGGCAAGGCAAAGTTCGATCTGAGAGAGATCTGAAAAGGAAGACAGATGGAGAGAGAGAGGCTGGAGCTCGATGCTCGATGCGCGGCTGTCGGCGCGTCGCTAGCGGCAGTGCTGGCTCGTCGTTGAGAGTCTGCTGCTAAGGAAGAGAGAAAAAATGGTGACCCAGCGGGGGCACCCGGGCAGGGCCCCGCTGGGTCGAGAGAGAGAGCTGCTGGTGTCAGCCGTCTGGCGGCTGGTGGAGCAACGCTCGGGGGAGATCCCCGCCAGGTGTGTCGGCGCCACTCGTGTATATCCACGCACCTTGTACCCCAGCAGGTCGCCGTTCTGCTGCGCGAGCAGCGGCGGCTGCCAGGCCAGCGCCACCTCGGTGGGCGACAGCGGCTCGGCGGCCACCTCGCGCGGCGGCGCCGTGGGCACGGCCTCGCCCACCCACACCACGGCCGGCGTGCCGCCCGGGCCGAGCCCTGCGAGTTGACCCGCCAGGTGTGTCGGCGCCGCTCGTGTATATCCACGCACCTTGTACCCCAGCAGGTCGCCGTTCTGCTGCGCGAGCAGCGGCGGCTGCCAGGCCAGCGCCACCTCGGTGGGCGACAGCGGCTCGGCGGCCACCTCGCGCGGCGGCGCCGTGGGCACGGCCTCGCCCACCCACACCACGGCCGGCGTGCCGCCCGGGCCCGAGCCTGCGAGTTGACGGCGGTCCCCCGCCAGGTGTGTCGGCGCCGCTCGTGTATATCCACGCACCTTGTACCCCAGCAGGTCGCCGTTCTGCTGCGCGAGCAGCGGCGGCTGCCAGGCCAGCGCCACCTCGGTGGGCGACAGCGGCTCGGCGGCCACCTCGCGCGGCGGCGCCGTGGGCACGGCCTCGCCCACCCACACCACGGCCGGCGTGCCGCCCGGGCCGAGCCCTGCGAGTTGACCCGCCAGGTGTGTCGGCGCCGCTCGTGTATATCCACGCACCTTGTACCCCAGCAGGTCGCCGTTCTGCTGCGCGAGCAGCGGCGGCTGCCAGGCCAGCGCCACCTCGGTGGGCGACAGCGGCTCGGCGGCCACCTCGCGCGGCGGCGCCGTGGGCACGGCCTCGCCCACCCACACCACGGCCGGCGTGCCGCCCGGGCCGAGCCCTGCGAGTTGACCCGCCAGGTGTGTCGGCGCCGCTCGTGTATATCCACGCACCTTGTACCCCAGCAGGTCGCCGTTCTGCTGCGCGAGCAGCGGCGGCTGCCAGGCCAGCGCCACCTCGGTGGGCGACAGCGGCTCGGCGGCCACCTCGCGCGGCGGCGCCGTGGGCACGGCCTCGCCCACCCACACCACGGCCGGCGTGCCGCCCGGGCCGAGCCCTGCGAGTCGACCACGGTCCCCCGCCAGGTGTGTCAGCGCCGCTCGTGTATATCCACGCACCTTGTACCCCAGCAGGTCGCCGTTCTGCTGCGCGAGCAGCGGCGGCTGCCAGGCCAGCGCCACCTCGGTGGGCGACAGCGGCTCGGCGGCCACCTCGCGCGGCGGCGCCGTGGGCACGGCCTCGCCCACCCACACCACGGCCGGCGTGCCGCCCGGGCCGAGCCCTGCGAGTTGACCCGCCAGGTGTGTCGGCGCCGCTCGTGTATATCCACGCACCTTGTACCCCAGCAGGTCGCCGTTCTGCTGCGCGAGCAGCGGCGGCTGCCAGGCCAGCGCCACCTCGGTGGGCGACAGCGGCTCGGCGGCCACCTCGCGCGGCGGCGCCGTGGGCACGGCCTCGCCCACCCACACCACGGCCGGCGTGCCGCCCGGGCCCGAGCCTGCGAGTTGACGGCGGTCCCCCGCCAGGTGTGTCGGCGCCGCTCGTGTATATCCACGCACCTTGTACCCCAGCAGGTCGCCGTTCTGCTGCGCGAGCAGCGGCGGCTGCCAGGCCAGCGCCACCTCGGTGGGCGACAGCGGCTCGGCGGCCACCTCGCGCGGCGGCGCCGTGGGCACGGCCTCGCCCACCCACACCACGGCCGGCGTGCCGCCCGGGCCGAGCCCTGCGAGTTGACCCGCCAGGTGTGTCGGCGCCGCTCGTGTATATCCACGCACCTTGTACCCCAGCAGGTCGCCGTTCTGCTGCGCGAGCAGCGGCGGCTGCCAGGCCAGCGCCACCTCGGTGGGCGACAGCGGCTCGGCGGCCACCTCGCGCGGCGGCGCCGTGGGCACGGCCTCGCCCACCCACACCACGGCCGGCGTGCCGCCCGGGCCCGAGCCCTGCGAGTTGACCGCGCACACGCTGATCTCGTAGTTGCGATCCACCGCTAGATCTGTTAGCACTACTTCTTCGCTCTGAAAACGAAAGTTCATTTTTATTAACCCGGCGAGAGTGTGGTGAAAAAAAGTTAAACAAAAATAAACTCTAAATATATTGATATAATTCAAACGTAGGGTATGAGATACCCTGCCACACTCCCGCCGGGTTAAATAGAAATTCGCGTTAATTCATAGTTGATCGGTCGAAAAACTGCTGTCGCATGTTTTCATATTTATAGGGCGGATTGCAGCTCTTAAAATGAGTTACGTCTTTTGAAATTTTGAACGCTAATGGCCTGTTGCATAATTCCCGAATAAATATATTTGTAAGATAAAATTATCACTATTTTTTTCCCCAGGCACATAACAAAACCAGCCTCTGTAGCCTAGTTGGTAGTGACCCTGCCTACGAAGCTGGAGGTTCCGGGTTCGAATCCCGGCGAGGGCATTCTTTGTGTATTTATTTATCACAAATGTTTGTTCCTTGGTCGTGGCTGTGTATATATCTAAGTATCTTTACGTATCTATCTATTATATATATCGTCGCCTGGTACCCACATCACAAGCCTTAATTGAGCTTACCGTGGGACTAGGTTGATTTGTGTAAGATGTCCCAAGATATTTATTATTTATTATTATTATTATTATTTATAAAAAGGACAGCTATCATTTCTTTGATAAATACATTTTCTCAAACATTCAATGAAATGTTGTCATTATGTTCGTCATAATAGGCTTTAAAGTATGACGTTGCAGGCGAATGACCTCGAGGTAATAGTAAAAGATTTTCATACGAATTTAACGGCCCAGGCTGTTAAGTAATATTTCTTTTAAACTTGGCGTCAGTTTTCATGAACAGGTTAAACAGCTAAATTCTGTTTTATTTTTATTGTCGATTTTTTTATTTCATTGCATATGTTTGAGAAAAGCACTATACATGACTCGCCGTGAAATGAGCTTACCGGCTTCGTATCACTATCAGTTTTCACTTCTGTCACTATACCTACTCAGCCGATAAGCCCATCTTTCCCAGCGTCTGTAAGCTCTGAAATGGAATTCGAGATCAAAAATGTAAACAATCTATGACAACTACATGACATTACAAAGTCAATGTTAAAGTGACATTCCAGGGGTATAAAACGTTTTATATCGAATGTAGTTTTTAACACCTTTGTAAATTAACGTCGCATTTTGAGATTGGTTTTTTATTTTATTTTATTTAACAGGTTCTCTTATTTTATCGCCGAAAATTATATGGCCGAATATCACTTCCCAACTCACGTTTCGCGAAATTTTACTTCGCCGAATGTTCATTTCCCAACTTATTAAAATGTTTTGTTTTATTTGCCAACCTCACAGTTACCAACCTAACATTTGGTCCGTGTTTACAAATGTACAAAGCAAATGTTCAAAATGCCAATATTCATGTGGCCGAATGTTTTACTTGACGTAATATACACTTTGTTGTTTATGGTTTACCAAATGTTTCATTACGTACAATTTCGTTTAGCAACTACGTAATATTAATAGAATACGGCAATGAAAATGGAATCGATCTTGTACCTAAAACATGCGTATTGGATTTCGAAAAAGCTGCGATAGGTACTGAGATTTACTGAGTCTTCTATCAACTTTTGAGGGAATTTATTTACAAGGATGCCATTTTCACTTGGGGCAAATTTTATACAGGTAACTACCTTTTTTTGAAATGCCTCCTTTTTCTATTTTTTTTATATACTTATTTTCTTATACAGTATGAATACTAGCATATCTTTTTTTCGGGACGAAAAAAAAAATAACCTCGAAGGTCAGGCGGGAGCGAAGCGTAGCGAGCTCCCTAACCTTCCCTAACCTTCTAACCTAACCCGGCCAAGTCGGATCTGCACTGGAAGGCTTTGCTCACTCGCTTCGCTCACTCGCTAATTTTTTCCTTCTGGTTAAAAAAAGAATTAAGTATGGGTACGCTTCTTTGTAACTTGCCAAATGTATGAAAATGCAACTGTTGCATCAGTGAAACGTTATTCGTCCATGAGTTGTTCGGTCAAGTGAACCGTTTGACAAATGATAAGTCCGCCAAAAGTTTAGTTGCGTTATAATAATCTGCTTTACAATAATTCTGCCAAGTGAAACGTTGTCATACAATAATTTGGCAATCTTTAGTTGTCAAAGTAAAATTTCGGCGAAACGTTGTTTGGCAAATGAAAATCGGCCAAAAAAAATTCGGCGAAAAGGCAGAACACCTATTTAACACTTCACTTACAACTATCCTTACAGGTACTAAACCTAAGACAATGTTTTATGTGTAGATGTAGATACGCGAAAGTCAAAGTATATTCGATACACAAAGTATCACAATCGTTAACATATTTTTGGACATGACAATAAAAAACATACATCTGAGTGTCGACGGTTTCTGATTACAAAAATAAAACCTAGAAAATTTGCTAGAATGATGTAAATAATCAACATAATTAATGTTTGAAAACGAATGTCGTGTTACTTTAATCTTTAGGATAGTCGGGGAACGAATTTCAGTCTTCATCTTTGTTACGATCGAATCCATTTCGATTAAAATATGAAAATGATTGATTTGTAGGTAAAAATACTAAAATCTTTATACTTTGTAATGCTAAATTTTAGGAGTAAAAATTCATAAAACAGTCATTTGGTGCACCCTCTTGTTTTGATTTTTGAAATACATAGTTTTAAATGCGAACCCTCTTAAATGGTTCTTAGTGTAGTTACCGTATTAAATTACGAATAAACTAGTTATTGTTATAACGTCGAACCAAATGTTTAAGATTTCTTATCATTGCCAGTAGTATAAAATAAACACCTTGCATTTTATTAAAAGTAGCGAAATATATCATTAAAAAAATTATATATTTCGCTTAATGTTTTGTATTAAAACTTTGTAAAATATTTAAAAATTCTGTGTACCGTCAGTGACGGTAAATACGCATTTTTTATAAGTATTTGAATGATTTTAGATTACCCCCTCTCGTAATTATTTTTTTGTGGTGGTATCCCATTTGTTTACATTTTTGATCTCCAATTCGATTTCACACCTTAGTTGTACTATTTTATTCGGGGATGATGAAACAGACCCGTTTACCCACGGGATACCCCCATTTGCCAGAATTTCATTTGCCATAATTTTATTTGCCATCCTATTCAACACACATAATATTGTTTCTCATAACATCTTATGCCATACTTATTGTTTACTATATTAATCATTTGCCAGAAACTTTGTTTCCCATTAAGTCAATTTTCATAATGTCATTTGTCAGAATCATCGAAATCCGTAATTATCACATGCCACAACATCGTTTGTCATCCAAATTAGCTACCAGAAAAGACAATTTCCATAATGTTTTTGTCAGAATCATCAGAATTCGTAAATATTACATGCCATAACATAACTTGTCATTCAAATGACCCTCCACAAAGTTAAACTGCTATTAAAAAGTAGGTTAGGTTAGTATTCTGGGTGCCTGTGGTGTCGCATAACGTCGTCCTAAATTTTTTGGCCGAGAATATTTGTCATAATGTTAAATGGCATCCTACTCGTTTAGCCTACTTAATTTTGTGCATACACAGTGCTAGGTTAATGGTTTAAAAATATGTTCAAGTAATAAACCAGGGCAAAACCAACTTGGATTGGTTAGGTTTCTAGGGTAGGGCGGAGTTAAAAGCGTTGACTAAAAATACTTAAGTATTTTTAATTCATTGTTTACGCATCCTCATTTTTGTAAAACCGAAAATGGGGGGACGGGGGGGCGGAGCCCCCCACAAGGGGGGCTCGGGGGGCGAAGCCCCCCGCATTAAAAAAGAACATATTGTAGTTCCCCCACCCTAACCTGGATAGGTTCGTTAGGTACCTTTCATCCCTTAGAGCAGAAATAGAAGCCCCGCGCAGCGGGGCTTCGTCGACCGGTTCCCAGAAGCCCGTTTTTTTTCAAACGCTTGTAACTTTTAATAATATAGCTAGTACTTATTTGAAAAAACTGATAATTACTGATGGCGTTTGAATATTCCATTAAATATTATTGCACTTAATAATATGGCCAACAATTAATATGGCAAAAATTGCTTCTGGCATTTGAATATTCTATTAAACCATATTATTGCACTTAATAATATGGAAAAGAAATAGGATGGCATTGTATGATTATGGAAGGTAATATTCGGGTTAACAAGCAGTATGTCATACAATTTTTATGGTAAACAAATCATTCGGGCAAATGAAATTCGGGCAAGTTAGATTCGGGCATATGAATATTATGTTAAATAACTGTCGGGCAAACAATAGACAACCTTTACCCACATCACAAGCCTTGATTGAGCTTACCGTGGAACTAAGTCGATTTGTGTAAGATGTTCAATAATACATTCATTACTATAGAGGACGGGAAACGAAGAGTTACAGGCCAAGTAGATATATCTGGCCGAAGGAACTGAGGCCAGATAGATACGCGGCCTGTAACCCTGTTTGTCGCCGACAATTGTATAGTGCTTTTCTCAAACTTGCCATAAAATAAAACGAACTGATTACACCAACCATACTATTTAATTTGTAAATAAACCAGGGTCGCGTTTTATAAAGTCACAATTTACAATTTCGCTGTTTGCCTCTCTTTCTAGCCAATATGTGCGTGTGTTAGAGAGGCAAACAGCGAAATTGTAAATTGTAACTTTATAAAACGCGACCCAGTAGTAGCAGTATCGGAAAACATTAAAAAAAAAAACATTTGCGCCAAATTTTTTTTTTAATCTGATGAGGTATCGTTTTACCTGGTGGTATAGACATTACTTCTAAGGTTATTTTTTTTTCTGTGGCTGAATGTCAAGGCCTTGTGTCACAATTTGACGTTTCAAAACAAAAGACAGTTTGTTTGCAGTCTTAGGTGTGAAATAAATACATGAAATCTCTTTACATATCATCTTAGCGCATGACACCGGATACATAGTATTTCCGGGTTTAATTTAAAGTAAGTACGAGTAACATCAACATTTCGTAGCAAGTTTGAGAAAAGGTATTTATTTAAACAGCGTTAATGGCTGTAAAAGGATTAAGCCATGACTGGCTGTGAGTATTTACGACGATTCAAAACAAAAAACTAGTTACACTTAACTGGCTGGTGGATAAAAATCTGTGATTATATGATCATGAGAGATCCTAGTTAAGTTTATTGAGGACTACAAGTTAGCTAACTATGCAGAGACATTTGTCTTACCTTAATTCCAGGCACTTCTTGTTTCATCGTGTGATGCAGAGGTGTTGGGAAGTCCGTGAGCGGCTGGTAGTAGACGCGGTAGCCGCCCGTCTGGGTGTCACCGCTCCAGTATTGGTCCGTGAGAGGCGTCCATTGCACCCGCACGCTGCTTGGTGTTATTGGTACCACTTGGAGTTTTTCTATGGCTTTGCTTGGGGCTGAAAATTGATGTTTAATTCAGATAACGTTAACATTGTTATGTAAAAAAAG